>OY735231.1:41100523-41218023 GCA_963457665.1 Thysanoteuthis rhombus | reverse complement strand
CTCATGTGTCCTCAATGGAGCTGCATGTGCTTAAGGTGCACAGTCCGATCCTAACTTGGCAAGCTGTTCCGTTAATCGGTGGCTGTGCATCGGCTGAGAAGGATGCCTAACAATCCTGTTGCTGCGTATGGCACCTGATATTCATAGATGGTCACCCATCGAGGTTACAACCTGGTTGGGCGTTGCTTAACATGAAAATTGGTCGATTCAATGTGATTTGGCTATGCATGTGCATATCTTTTCATATGTGTATGCGTGTGAAAATATTTAAGTTTTCCGAGAAAAAGCTATGTATTGGGGTACCTACCCTGCTTTGCACAAAACACATTAAAATGGTTTTCATTTTTCAAAATGAATTTCGGGGCCTCTAAAATAGCTAGCTCTCCTGAGCAACGTCCCTGTGTGCCCATGCGATGAGACAGTCCTATGAGTGAGGAGCAGAAATCGTACTGATTGTTGACCGTGAGACGGTAAACTCAGTAGGGAGAGATCAAATGCACGATGGATGGACGAGATAGAAAAGTTTGCCGGTGAGATTAGCACAATCATGCTCGTCATGTGAGGAGATTGGGAAGACCTTTGTCCAGCTGCGGACTCATAACAACTGCTGTTACTGCTGCTGCTGCTGATATATACATCAATAACCACTGATAATTATCTTTCAATCCAGGTAGATATTTGACAAGACGAAACTGGGAAAGAGAGAATGAAAGATCTTTCAATAACATGCTTCTTGCTAATCCGATAAATATGGAACAGATTTAGATTTTGAAGAATCTCTTAGTGTATCGAATAATCTTTTATCTTCTTCATTGTTAATAGAATTTTGACAATCCAAAACGAATTCTTTAAAATCAATTGTATCTATTTTTTCTTACTTTTAATTCTTTCTTTGCATCCATCAATCTCAATCTGTTCATATTTACAGATCAATCAATCTATCTATTTTTGTCTGATCATCTCTCTCTCTCTCTCTCTCTCTCTATCTCTCTCTCTCTCTCTCTCTCTCTCTATATATATATATATATATATATATATATATAATTCCGTTCATATCTTTCCAACAATCAACACACGCGCTCACATTTGTGTGTGTGTGTGTGTGTGTGTGTGTGTGTACGGGTGTACGGGAATATTCCATACGCTGGGTTAATCCTATGTCGAGCAATGAAATGGTTTCTTTACTTTAGGCTTTGTCCGGTGTTCTTATAAGATGCTTTATATAAGGTAGAAAGAAATTCAAATGTAATCCTATTTTTTACGTGAATTGTTGGGTGCGCAGTACTCAAACAGACGCATGATCACACACAGACACAGACACACACGCACACACACACACACGCATAGAGACACACTTATACAACTGTGTCTATGTTTGCATTCTTCATTGTTTACAATGCAACACTGCAGACACTTGTTGGAAACTGCCAACCGAATCTTTCAACATCAGCATCGTATCAACACGGGTTTTTGCAGTTTTTAAGTTTGTCTGGCTTGTTGGCTACGTATGTATCACATGGAAAGGCTACACCAATGAAATTGAAGGGATGAAAATTGCAACTTTTTTTTCCTTAATGTATCTTGGAAAACGTTATTTTTTTTTGTTTTTTTTAATCCCCCTTAAAAAGCTTTTTGGTTGAGATTTCAATATTAATAAGTTCATGCTAAATCGATCCCATGGATTTTGTCCGGGGTCATTCACGTTTGTTTGATTTTTTTAATTCAGATTTTTTAGTGATCCCTGCCCAACAAAATGCGACAAAAGTAACTAATTCATTGATCAACGCTTTTCCCAACTTTTTGATTGATCATCCCCAAAATGACATGCCGTTAAAAGATGATGGTCACGTAAGAGTTTACATTGATTGAATAACCAGACTTGTACGTTATTTAATGATATATTTAGATATGTGTGTATGTATGTATGCATGTTTCTGTTTTTGTATATACGTATGTAATAACGCTAGTTTTATTCGCATAGGTTTCTCTGCAACTGAGAGAAACTCATTTTTTACGATGTCATTTTATTATGGGTTAAGCCTTTCTGTACTCTTCTTTTAATCTCCTTTTTATGTCTAAATACTGATGGAGTGCCCATGTAGCTGAAAATGTTCAAGTAAGCAAGTGTATCTCTACATATATGTGTCAGCTTAATATACATACATGTCTATAAATATGTATATATATATATATATTATGTCATCCACAGACAGCTGTTTCGTTGTATTACAACTCTTCAGTGTTGTTATAGACTTTCCATTATCCCATCCAGTACCACGAGGTAGGATTGAAACCTTCGCTTTCTATATATATATATATATATATATATATATTACGATTTAGACTGACTCTTGAAGGAGGTTACCTTTTGCACGTCTCTGAAACAAAAATTTAGTACCACATACCTTGTCTCAAGTCTATTTCACATATCACAATATGAGAAATAGACTTGACGGAGACAAGAACCTGAAGTGGCTTCACTCAGTATTCCAGCTTACTGCGCCTGGTATTCCCAAGCAGTCATCTAGGTACTGACGAGGCTGGATGCTACTTAAAGTGGTGTTCGTAAGAGAACTAGTGCATCCAATGTAATTTGACCGTAAACCCCCTGAAATAAATATCATATGATATCGAGGGTTGCCACTTAGATATATTTCGAACATAACTTTTCGGCCCTTCCCCGCAGAAATATATCCTTTTGCCTTCCTGAAAACTTTTGTATTCCTTGTAAAAGTTGCAGTGGATGCCCATGTTTACATCACTTAGTTGAGACGAGATGTTTCCGATTAATAAGATAAATGGACGTTTCATGAAAAGCGTGAAAGGTTCCATGACAGCTTTCATGCTGCGATCTCAACTAACTGATCCAATAAATATATTTGATTAGATTAGCCTTAGCAACATCAACTGGCTAAATAGAATATCCGCCGGCGGTGTTTTTGATTTTGCCCGTCCTCTGCAATAGCTTGGTCTGAGACAGTAAAAGTGGCGTAGCTAGAAATTTCGTGGCCAGGGTGAGGATTGGCTCTAATGTTGCCATTTCGTCACTCTATTTTTTAGCAGTGTTAGCCAATTTCCAGCTATTATCTGGCCATTAAAGAAAAAATATAGCCATTTCCAGTGATCAGAAATTCGATTAGAAAGCAAATGGTTTTATTTTTTGCAATGTTGTGGCGTTTATTCTACGTTTTTCCGAGGTCAATTTCACGTCAAGTTGGCAACACTGCTTGGCACTTTTAAGGAACCTTCCCAGCACTTAGTGAGATTCGTCTGTAAGTACTATTTGTCAACCAGGAGGAGGCACACCTTCGTATGGGCCTCCAGGGTCATATAGCACCCCAGCCATGAGCGTAGATTCTGAAAATAAAACCCTCAGTTTTGGTGACCCAAATAAGTAAATACATCCTATTGAATATATTGTTAGAAACCATCAAGAGAAACTGTAGCTAGGGAGGCTGGAATTTTCAAGATTAATTCCTTATTGTTCCATATGTGATTTAATTGAGGGTTCAATTTGCAATGTATGTTTATTCTAAATTGATCTCTTAGTTTGTACCTAACAACATCTACTCTTATTCTTTGAAAATTCAGATGTTTTAGTGATTATGACGACTTCAGTTGCTTTTAAAACTGACCCCGAACCGTTTTCAGTACGGGAACTCTAAGAAAAAAGTGTAAATTGGCTCTAATCACACAAAAATATTTGAATGAGTAGCGATCAAAAAATATTCCCTTTAAAACCTATTAGAGGAGCTGAAAACTAAATCTATGAAAATCACTTGACTCTGCCTTTTTATTTCATATAAATTGAACTGTTACTATATATTTGGTCAATTTGATTAATGGTGTTGCGAATGAAACTTGATTCTCATTGAGGGTTATGGTTTGCTTACTATTTTAGCAAGTGGCAATACCACCACAATGAATTCAAGCCAAAGTGGCAGGTACCTAATATTTGTTCGTGTAAACAAGTTTTGACACCAAGCCATACTTATAATTTGAGCTCACTCACTCAAGACACTCTTGCAACACCGATTTGATAACCGCTAAGATGTCACCGGGACTCAAAATTATTTTGCAATTATCAGTCATCATGTGTAGATATAAAAAGACGTAAAAAAACCAACATTATATGTACGCATGACTAGGAGCGCGTTGTAACTTTTACTTGAGTTGGGTACTAACAGTAGGTATTCGAAGCAAAGTTTTTAATCGTAACACACACATTCTCACCACTTGGCCAGAGGAATCACCCCTAATTTTCAATTCCATTTGAATCATCTATTCAGTTATATTTAAGATCCGCAGCATCCAAGGATATGATCATCAAAATCCTCCCCTTATTTTTGTTTTCAGAAATTATTGATAGTTTCGCCTTTACAACCTCATTACTAAGTCAATGCTTAAGAGTAGACTGCAAATTAATGATTAGCTTTACTAATGCAAACATCTAAAAAATTAGTTCCAAACCAGGGGAGGGGGAATTTAGGTTGTCCAAACTGAAGGATAAGGCTATTTAGTAAAAAACAGAAGTCGTTGTGAATGCTTTTGGCCTCAGGGAAATGAGGATGTGTGATGCAAGACAGAATATGATTGCGTAACAAAAAGTCTGGATTTTTCTTCCCGGTGTTGTTTATTGAAATTATTTAGACTCCAGTTATAGTGTTATCTTTTGGTCGTTCTCCTCAATTGGTTCCATTGTTTTTAATGAATGATTCTTATCGTGAAGCTGTCCAATTATACGTGCAATAAAATAATTATCTTTTTGGTGTAACTTGAATGGAACGAGGAAAACTAATAATCTTATTGACAAAAATGGGGAATGGTGAAAGAGCTTGAAGTGAAGAAGTGATTAACGCCGAAATAACGCAACCTGAAGAAGCAGTCCCCATTAATTTATGTAATGAAATCCTTATTGATTAATTTTTGATCACTCGCAGCCAACTTAACAAGTGGGTTCAGGGGAGTAGGGGGACATTCTTGTATTTTTGTGCAAAGTGTACAAAAGCAACGGGAAGCTCTGTACATGTCCCCAAGCTGCTTGCAGCACCAGATATTCCCGATTGGACATCCATCTAGATACGGACCAGGCCTAAAGATGCTTAACTTTGTTGCTCGTACAAGAACTAGTGTGTCCAATGCAATTTGGTTGTAACTTTACATTTCCCAGACAGAAAATAACCTAAAAAATTATACCAAATACCACATAAGATGAAAGATAACACTAACGGCGTGCTTCACAGCAAAGCTGATACCTTCCAGCGACGGTGAATGTGAACTATTTCTTATCATGAAAAATTATACTCTCTTACTGATTCTTTCGTACCCCTTTTTGCGTTTCCTGTATTCTTCATCAACAGGTTTCAGTCGCTCAACCTTCTGGCAAGAATTATTCACATTTGGTAACCATCCAGAAATTTTCTCCCGAGTAGAATTGACAAAAATATAATCATAATATCAGTTTATAAACAATAGATCTCACACATTAGAAAAGAAAAAAAAACAGTATAAAGGGAGGATAGTTATTCGAAATGATATACCATGTTTCGTGCCTGGTAAGACGAACTTCTTCCTTTAAATCTATTTGGTAATAGATCAGAAATGTGATAAATAGCTGTGACGGGAAGAAAAAATGACACCGTAGAGTTGGTGACTTGGACTTGCTTAGTAGTCGGGGAATAGGTTGATTCAAATGATACTTATTCAGTTCAAATGAAAAGAGTAATTAAAAAAAACAAACATGGTAATTGCATTCTCTGATGGGTAAATTTACTTATGAGTGCAACAGGCGACTCTTTGCAGACGATAAAAACATTGTCATTGTGTTATATACAATAAGAACGAAAAAATGACGATTGTTCTATTAATTTTTGAGGATTACCGTATTTTCTGGGGTATAAAGCACATGACCACAATAGTTTTGCTGGTCTATTCTTGGAAAAAAAAATGAAACGACTCACTTTTTGCACGGTCTTGATAGCCTTTCATACTATCGGCTTATTCGAATCTTATCTATTCAAATCCAAATTAATCCCCACAGCTGTTTTCATTATTTACGGAGCGATATAAGGTTGGCAAACAACCGACAAAGCGTTCGCTTCTCGAGACAGAACTTGAAAAAAAGGCAGGTCCGATACGCCGAAAAGTACGGTAATCATAAAAAATATTGGATATACATATTTATCGAAATATAGCAATCAGCGTGATATCATCACATCTGGTTATCACCTTCTGAAGGACAAATACAAAACGTCAGCGGGAGGATGCAATCGTATGTTGACACCTTTGATCATCATCATCATCATCATCATCATCATCATCATCATCATCATCATTATCATCATCAGTCTTTTAACGTCCGTCGTAGGACATTGACCTTCCCCAGGATTTGCCACACTTGTCTATCATGGGCGTCGCGGAGCCAGTACTTCCTGAACTTGTCTAGCTCGTCTCGCCATCTAATATTCTGCCAGCCTCGGTTGCACATGTGATCTCGGGGGATCCATGTCGTGAGTCGTGTGGTCCATCGGTTGTCTGCCATTCTTGCAACATGGCCAGCCCACCGCCATTTGAGATTTTCAATGGATTTTATGATGTCCCTGACTCTTGTCTTTTCTTGGATGTACTGTGCTGTCTTGTGGTCTCTCCATGTGAGGCCCAGCATTATTCTTTCATGTGCACGTTGCATGGTTCTCAATTCACGGGACTGTCTCTTTTTGAAGGATTAGTGAGACCCTAATTTTATCAGTCCCAAAACATGCTAATCAACCCTAGGCGTTGTGTTATCATAAGAGAATGAGGGTTAGATATCGACCAACTATGTGAAACCATCACCAACAAGACTTACATTTCCGCTTGTGAATTCCAAGCCAATTTTATTTGGGAATTCTCATTGCACGCCCCAAGAACTATGTTGAGCTTCCTTTTGTTAATGAAGTTGGGAAGCTCTTCTAATGAGAAACCCTTCCCGCAACTGTAATAAACTCGCTTGACCTCGAAGCTATGTTGCAATGAATTCGCGTTAGGCAAGCAACTTCCCGTGCGATCACCGAAGTTGAGCAACGTTGAGTTTGGTCAGAGCATAGATGGGTGAACATCTGGCAACACCAGTTGTTGTTAGCAGCTTCCGATAATGTAGAAAGCCTGTATCATTATCTTTATTCCTTGTGGGAAAGAGACCAATCTCTGCACACTGCTCAATGAGACAGACCAAAATCCCCTAGCCCCTAACCCCCTGTCTTGAACGGCTGCAAGTTACAAGTAACTCACAACTGTTCTATTTCGCAGAGCTACATCATCCGTCAATTTTGATTCCAATTACTTCGTTTCATCTCTAAAATCATTAATAACTCTTCATTACAGTCAATAATTGAACAACTGTAGCGTCCAAACTAGAAGTCATGTTGAAAATTCCATCGAAAAAATACGTATGGTTTGAAAAAATCCTGGATAATCTTGATGTTATTAATAAATACGTCAAAATGAAAAACCCAGAAAGTCAAAAAGCTTTTTTTTCCAAAAATCGAAAAAAAAGTCTAGTGGTGTTGTGATGCCGATTTTCAAGTCTGTAGATAAAACGCTATGACCAAGAGCACTTAGAAGCACAGATACATAAACAATTAAACAGATGCACATGTATAAAGTGGATAGAACCTCTCGCCACCTTTGGTGGCTTCGGGTATTCAATTCAGTTTCTTGTTTAGCTGGTGCCCCGGCTATGGCATCATTTGTCCCGGCCAAGGTTTCCCGTAGCGCAAATATCTATGTAAAGTAGACTTACTGGCAACGAGCAACTGAGGAGCTGATGTATTGCACCCGGTTATCCCGAACGGTCACCAATATAAGTACTGAACAGGGTCGACGTTGCTTCACTTCGGTGATCACACGGAAAACCGGTGTATCTAATGTGATTTGGCCGTAAACTGGTTTCTTGCAAGAAAACGTCAGCCAAAACTGTCACAAAAAACTGTCAACATAAATTTTTCCAGTTTTCAAGTTGGTCCCATCGAGCTAGAGGGCTGAAAATTTAAAAATTTATTTATTTTTTTATTTTTTTTATCAGTGAGAGTTTCACTTTACAATGTGAGTTTATCTTAATTGATCTCTTAGTTTGTGTTTGGTTGTATTCATGCTTGATTTTCAAAAAATCAGATTTTTTTAGTGATCACTGACCAGCAAAATATGAAACAAGGGACTTTATCACCCCTTTTCAATTTTTTTTATTGATCAACCCCAGTACAGCATGCTCCCAAAAAGTAATCAGTACTCCACTAAACCCCTTATAAAAATGTCATTGCCGTCACAGATAGAATTCATTCAGACCATATCTATTCATCGATGAAACTTTTTAAGGGGCTTCGTATTTTTACGCTACGGTTGTTCAATTATTGACTGTGCTGGCAATTTTTTTTAGCCCTGCTCAGAAAATGGCATCTTTGCTTTGTTTTTTTCTTTCCCCAAACATGGTATTTGTTCATTTTCCCAACACTTCTGCAATTAATTGATGTTTGTTCCCTCATACTTTGTTTGAATTTTCAGTTTTCGCACAATTTTTCATCGTTGCAAATGTTATATTTTAGCCAGAAGCATTTGATAGATCTTGTTGAAGACAGAGTGACGCCAACTCTTCTCCAGGATCAATTTTCGTTCTAAATATACCCTGAATCTTTTGAAGTTTGGCAATTTCTAAGAATCTTGTAATTGGGAACAGTCAACCAGAACTGTCACCAAAACTCTCAACATAGCTTTCATTAGTTTTCAAGTTTCAAGACCCTTTTTTTAGTGGTCACTGATTATGTCTAAAAAAAACCCCGAGTTTTGGGGGGAGGGGGGGTCCCCACTAAATGAATTTTTTTTAGCTTGGGTTTCAGTAATCAAGTTTGAGCTAAATTGATCATTAGTTCCTGTCCAATTCAGACTTCTTAGTGGTCATTTCGCGACAAAAGGCAAGAGTAGTAACTTATTCATTGATCACCTTTTCTTTTCCCGATGTTTTAATTCATCACCCCCAACACAGCACGATGCCAAAAATCATGGTTATCTGACGGTTTCTCTTGAGTGACAAGCCAGACCTGTTTTTTCGAATATTTGTTCCGCCTACACTTTCTGTTTTCAAAGTTCAATGACTATCGACACAATCTCTAACCCAACATTCCGTCATTCCATGCATTGGGTCACGGTAATATTATTATATCAATATTAATATTATCATAATCATCATTAATATTATTATCATTATTATTCGTAGTTGTAGTATTCTTTCTATTATCATTAGTGTTATCATTTTCATTGTTATTACTAGTGTTATCATTATTATTGGTATTATTCTTATTATTATCAGTGTTATCATCCTCATTCTTCTTCTTATCATTCTCCTTATTCTTATTATTATTTGCAATCTCACATCAGTTGCCTGGTGGTAACCGCTGGAGTTTAAGTGACAGCAAGTCTTCTCAAATCTCCAGCCCTTCTCCCCTAGTACTCATAGGCCACAGTGATACTGCAGTTTATAGTTTCACACCGGTTGCCCAGTTGTCTACCACTGTCATAAAAAATGTCGACTGTTTTTAAATCATAGAGGATCAATCATAATTAACTGAGTACACTTGCAGACACTAGCAACGCTGTGATCCAAACAATATCGCCTCTTCCTTTAATTTTTTATTCACCTAATGTCGCTCCTGGTGTTATGAGGTCGGTCCAAGGCACATCAACTATTATTTGTTTCACACTTTTATCAGCTCCTTGGCAAGGTCCTAAAATTTTTCATGCATTTCATTCTCTCCCATTTTCAATTGCTCTCACCCAGAGACTCTCTGTTCTTTCAGTCTTTCTCTTTGGTTCCTTCCCCACCTTCACCTTGTGGTATGCTGGTGTAGCAAAATCTATCATTTGGCACATTCTCTTCTCTTTGTTCAAAACTATGAAATCTGGTTTTCTTGCCTGGAGTGTCTGATCTAAGTGAATCGTGAAATCCCAGATAATTGTATGTGAAACGAACACAGCTCTTTGGAAAATTCTTTACGATAGATTCTTCTTCTTCTTCTTCTTCTTCTTCTTCTTCTTATTCTTTTAATGATAATAATAATAATGATGATAATAATAATAGTAATAATAATAATAACAGTAGTAATAATAGTAATAATAATGATGATGATGATGAAAACTACAACAATATACTGAACTCTTGGCAATATATTTCATTTGATGACATTTGGAAACAAGCAGCCTTTAGAAATCTCAAGTTCTTTTCAGAGGATGCTTCATGTGTGTAGAATAGAAATTCTTTTTTTTCCCTCATATCAACTCCTTTCAATTTATTCTACATCCTTTCCGTTTTTGTCCCTTGTGTTCTCCCAACGATTGCAGCTACCTTCACTTTCGCTTTCGCTTTCACTTTCCACAGGTTTTTATTTCTGTTTTTGTAGTATCCTGCCTATGTTTACGTCAACGTTCGATCGCGTGGGGACTGCAATGACACTGTTTGTTCTTTGTTTATAATATCATTTGTAGCTTTGCTGTTGTCATTTCTGTCTTTACAGGAAGCTGTGGAGATACCCTAACTCAAAACTTGTTGATTGAATCTCTGGGTTATCTATCTATTCTGAAAACATCTGAGGAGATTGTTTCCATAACGTATATAGGATTTTCTTTGATCAAACGTATTGATTTCAGGAAAGGTTGCTTACCTATATTTTCCGCCTTGCTTTTTTTCGATTATTCTCATTGGTCAAACACTAACGCGGATTCCAGATTGTTATCCCCAACGGCTATTTTCCTTCATGGTGTAGGATTGAAAAGGGGAAGCTGAATGAGCGAAGTGTAGAGATCAGTCTCTGCCTGGGAGGAAAATAACTGGATCGCTATAGTAGGCTCTCTATATGATGCTAGCTGCTTACATCACCTGCTATTCCCTGGCGGTCACCCATCAACCATATGTTGCTTAACTCCGGTGATCGTATGAGAACCGATGTACTCAACGCGATTAAGCCGTAGTTACTTGTGAACAGCTGTCTGTGTTGTATATATCTACTCAGCAAACATCTGGAGATATTGTTTTCATTTATGTATGTTTGGATTTTCTCTGACATATTGATATGAGAAAAGATTATTTACTTAAGTTTTTTTGTCAGGCTATGTTTCCATTATTCTTAGAGGTCAAATAATGATACAGGTGATTAAATTGTTTTACTCAACGGATATTTTTTTTCATTTCGATATCATACTCATCTTTCATCACCGATCACAGTGCTTGAGTGGTAGAGTGCTCATGTCCGGGCTGGTTTGGCGTGGTTCAATCTGCCGGCGAGTCAAGACGGCCAAAATGTTGCTCAATGCCGACCGGCTAGACACTCAGCTCAAGGATTAGGATTGCAGGACCGGTATGCGAGGCTAAAGGGTTGAGGCCCAAATCATGTTGTTTTGATACAATATTTTTTTTAAGGTCACCTACATTAAGCATCGTCGAGCCTGGTCAGTATCTCGATAGGAATATTAGGGAATACCAGGTATACCAGCAGAACAATGGTATGATTAGCCTGGCAAGCTGGAGGTGGGTCTTACAGACGAATTTCCGGTTGTATCTAACCCTACAATTTCCTCAAAGAAGGTATAAGCAGAAACAATGAAACATACTTGTACTTCACCTAATTTCTTTTTTTTTACTTTTATTCTTTTTCTTCAAGTTCTTTCAATAATGATAATAATTATGATAATAATGATGATAACAATGATAATAATGATTATAATAATAGTAATAATAATAATAATGATAATAATTAGTATATTCTTTATCATTATTGTTGTTGTTTTTTATTATTATCATTTTCAATTTCATTACTGGGATAATTGTCATTTCCTGTATTTGCATGTTAACACTAGGTATATGATGGTTGTGACAGAAGATAGGGCAAAAACGGATCTCCTCAGATCTGCAGCACCTTCCTCAGTATTCTCACCGACCCAAGCTCTACCATGGCTTGAACAGTCTCTGTCCTTTCTTTTTCTGTATTTTTACATCAGGCATCCAAACTTCCTCCCGGTTCTGTAATACTGATGATAGGTTAATTCTAACTATTTATCCATTGTTGGTGACTTGACGGGTGCTTTTAGACTCAAGGACTTCAGTTTCAGCTTTCTAGAGTTCTCCTCCATAGAATTCCCTGCAAATACCAGCAGCGCTGTGGTCTGCATTGTCTCACTCCTCTTTCTTATCCACAACTCCTCCAATCTTGACGTCAATGGCTTCGGCACAGTTCCCAGCGTACCCACTATTATTGATATCAACCTGACATTCATGTTCCACGCCTTTCTCAGGGCCAAGTCATTGAATTTTTCTAGTTTTTCACACTTTTGTATACACTCTATGATCCGCAGGTCTATTATTTGGTAAGTCCAGCTTTCCTTATCTACTCCTACCAGATCCGGTATTCTTTCTCTTTCTCATATATGGCGGTCAGTTTGGATGACGATATCTCAGAATACTTTATGGCTTCTGCTTTTCAGGACAGAACTGGAAACAGACTTCTATTTGCTAAATCTTTAATATGAAGAAGACCTGTGGTCTGAAAGTGGAGAACTCACGTTATGGTTTTCCAAGAAACTCGTATAACTATCAATAACAGTAGTGATGAATCTAGGTAGAAGGGCTAGGAGAAGATAGATGCTAAAATCAATGTGCCGTGATTCTATTGCTTTTCACCTTGCTAACTCGGATGGATGCAAACATGTACCCCTTTCCGAATGATTCAATATCATGTTGCGTGACCAACGTTCATATTTATCAATGCAGAAAAAATATGCACTAGTTTTGTATAAGCTACGTAGGAAAATCCACATCTACGCAAATTTATGTCTCAATCATCCATCTATATTTTTTATTATAATAAGCAATACGTTTGTCTGTCTGTCACGACGTTTAGCAAAGGGGAACAACTCTATAAAGTTTTTTTTGTTGTTTAAATCCCGATAATATTTATTAAAACATTCGGTATTTTCTCCTTGATCACTGAATCTATTCATGAAAAGGTTACTTGGTAGTATTATTTTTTGATGTGTCGACATATCTCAGCGAGACACTGTTTGGTTGGTCTGTCGGGCCCTGTTACGTTGAAAAGTAGACAGAGGAAGGAAGGGAGATGAGTGATGACATTCAGTGATATGACATCATTAAAAAAGCATCTACTCTAATCAATTATTCTTTTACCAGCTGTTCTGACATCACAGTCAAATGTACGAGCTCTGCAACTTTTTATTTAAAGAGCCAAAAAATGATTTTAAAAAATGCCAAAAATGGCCATTAACGATTTTTTTTACGTATGAGACTCAAGAAAGACAACTCATTCTTCTTCCTTCTCCTCGTCCCGTTACTACTATCACATTGGGTATTGGACGCATCATAGAACTTATGGTTCTTGTGTTAACGTAAGAACTCTCCTCATTTAATTTTATGATATCTTATTCAATATCTAAGTGAACAATCAATTCTGTTCCTATATAATTGAAGGAAATAATATCAGATATTTTTCCATTCGTGATCATGAACAAAACCCACTTACAACAATTTAACGACAGTACAGCCCAAGGCCAAATAGTCTACATCTCGGTTTCTTGCTTCTTTTAAATTCAATACAAAATGAAAACAAGAAATTTAGTCAACAATACCTTACAGACATTTGAACGTCCCCTACTGGGTGCATGCCTGGGTGAAGCGTATGGAGATTTCAGGACGCCCAGTTACCAAAAGACTAATCTCAGCCTGTCGAAGTCCTAAACAGAGTGTTACGTCAACCATCAGCTTGGCAAAGGTCCCGCCTGAAAGACGTCAAATTAGGTGTTCACCCTCCTTAAGGAGCATCATACCCTGGTCTTGAATTAGAGTTGTCTTTCTCTTAGACTGGTTGCCATCCCAAGGATAGAGAGCCCAATATGCCCTGCTAATTTATCTACAGCTGAGAGATGAAATAGATTCATGCCTCTCCTAAGTGCATTAGTGCAAATTGCACATAGAACACCCCGGTCAGAGTTTGAACTCAGTTCGCCGGTTCCATTATCCGAGCCGTTACGATCGCATCAAACCTTTCAAATAAAGTGTATACTTATCGGTATAAAATACAGCTTTATGTACACTGGTAACAAAGTAATAAGTGAAGGGGCGTACTTAATGGTTTTATTTGTGGGAGCAGGCCTCTAATTTGCTGATATAGTGGGCGTGCAGATCGAAAGAGGAAAATAAGTGAAAGATAAGTTTTGCCGAGTATGGTTTCTTACTTAAAGCTAAAAACCGTTTTTAGAATGGCTGATATTGTCTGAAATAGGTTAAAATCAGACCAACTTGAAAAAATTACTTAGTTGAGAAAATAAAATTGTCAACCTAAGTTTATTATTATGTCTCAAAGAAAACTTATGATTAAATATACATATTTCTCCAGGATAAACTGATGAATTTAATTGTGACAAATTAGAGCAATTCAAAAGTTTTACCAGGTGAAACTTTTTTCAGTGTAATTTGTTACACCTAAATTCATTAGTTTGTCTCGAAGTAAATTTATGATTAGATATGATAAATATTGCTTTGAGATAAACAGATAATGACGTGTGACACATTTTCATTACATGACACCCTTTCCAATGTATCAACAACAAAAATAAGATCATCGTCTCTCACTGAATTGTGCACATACTCAGGAATGTTGCATTCCACTCAGAATCGAGTTCTTTCACGAAAAACTACACCAGGTGCAATTACTGGAAGAATCTTGTTTCGCACCATCAGGTGGCAATAAACCAGTCATGTTTTCGAGACAACCAAATTAAAGTCTACAGCATCGTCAGTGCAATTCAACAAAAGCGAGAACACCTTTGATGTATCAGATCGACTAAAAAAGATTTCCCAAAGCAGATATTCCAATGACGGAAAGCAAGGGTCCGCTTTAGCATTACACACATTGTACATGAAAGACCAAAATTTAACTTGAAAAAAAAGTACTTAATGAACGGCATCAGGAGACAACAATTAGCATTGGAATATCGTTGATATACCGAAAACTATAGGAGGAAAAGCGTCGCCAAAAACTGAACGGAATAAAAGGAATGAACAAATTTTAAAAAGATATAGAAGAACGGTAGTTTGTTTGTGTTGAAACGAAATTTAACCAAATACAAAGACCAGTCTGGTTAATCACTGAACTGAAGCCATCACAATTGAAAGAAATGGAAATTCTCTAGCCCTTCTTGGGGGCTACGATCCCTAAAAATTCAGAATATTCAAATAACAAACGTGGATGTTTCTGGACACAAACTAAGGCATCAATTCAGTATAAACTTATAACTTAAATTGAACTCCTCCGGGGATGAGATATGAAATAAAAGTTTTCTTCAGACAAAATGAGGAGTAAATGTTCGGCTCAAATGGTAACAGTTTTTGTTGATAGTGTTCAACAATTATGTGACTACTGCGCATGCACAATCACCATAAAAAGTAACAGCATCTTTTTTTCCCGATTTTATCAGCGCACACCAGAGTGAAATCCCCCGGCTCATACTTCATTACTGCTCAGTTCCTTATCTAAGCATTATTTCCAATTCGCATACGCACATGCAATTCGAACGACGCCATGAATTCTGTTACCAAAGAGATGATTGATTCTAAACGGAAGAGTTCATTGAGGAGATATTTGAAAATTTGAGATATTTGAGATATCTTTTTTCCTATTGTGACATTACCGAAATGATGACGGAAGCTTATTCTACTGGGTCACACAATCAGTTAATAAACAAAAAAAAAAAAAAACGCGCACAGAATTTAATTTTCATTTTGTACTATTTTCATGTTTTTTGTAAACAGAGAAAAAAAATCAAACTCGCCATCATAGTCAATAATTTAACAACTGTAGCGACAAAATTTGCCCCCCCCAAATCCCATTAACAATTAAATATGGTCAGAATAAATTCTATTTATGACATCACTGGCGTTCTCCATATGGAATCATCTGGAATAGAGTAAAAAAAATCTGGAGAATGCGAATGCTATTGATGGACTATATCAGTCAGAATAAAGCCCCTAAACGATCGACAAGTCCCCCCCCCCATAATTCAACAAGCCTCCCCCATAATTTCTGAGGCTGTCCCAGTAGAGTGCTGATGCCAATTTTAATGTCTGTAAACAAAATGTATTGGCCAGGAGCAGTGTAACACAAAAAGGCATGAACAAACACACATTAAAAATAGATAAAACCCTTTGCCATCTTTGATGTGACATTCAATTAAACCTTTACCTAAAAATCATATTTCCCAGCTGTGATTTGAAATCACAATGTAACGATTACAGAGTGGTTGTCCTCTCAACTGACTAGTCATATATACCTAGACTATTTAAAAAGATATTACAGATTCAGTCCAAAAGAATCATCTTCAGTTGCGATAGAATTAGTCGAGCTTATCCTTCTTGTTCGTTGTTTAACACATTACCTAAGAAAGGAAAAAAAATTGAAATTACATTTCTTGCTGTAATGATAGCAATTTTTTTATTTTGTAATTTTATTGAATTTCGTTTGTTGTCCTTTGTGATTGATTTTTTTTGATTTCTTAAGCGGAAGAATGATGGCAATAATTATGCTAACGACGAGGTTGGCAATCATATTTTTCATCTGTTCAACGAATAGAGTTTTAATATATTGAAATTAATGAATTGATTTATAAACCTTATTATATTTATACAGTAACTCAACAGATTGTGTAAATCATTTTTTTTCAAACGAATAACATTAATTAACTAAAAGTAATCCGTATATCAACACCTCGCGTAGATGATTCACCGTATCCCATGCGTTAACTAGAACTAATTTTCTAAAAAGAACTATGTACAATCATATAAGAATAGATCTTTTTTTGAAAAGACATCTAAAAAAAAATTGGGCATTGTTGGTCCAAAATGGTCATTGATACCAATGAAAGCATTTCTTTTTGAAAAGATTTTTAGTTGATGCACAGTGGTATACTCCGGCATATTTACAAGGTTGTGTCCCCAAAAACGTGACCAGGTGCACCCGGGCACACACATACATACACGCACACACACTGAAAGAGAGGAGAATCTGTCGCCCATTTTGGTGGTTTGTCGTCTTGTCCACTGGTGGGCTTACGGTGATTTGATAGGATTGTTTTGATAATGAGAAAACAAAACACAGTTAATGATCATTCAAAAGAGTAATGCAGATTGAGGAACAATAATAATGAAGAAAAGATCTGGTCCGTCACTCAATAGAAACCATCACTTGACCAATGTTTTTTGGGTGAATGTTGTGTTGGGGTAGATCAATTAAAACATTAGAAAACGGTGTGATCGATAAATAGATTACTTCTATCACTTTTTGTTGCATCACTAGAAAGTCTGAATTTTCAAAACAAGCGTGAACGCTGCTAGGCACAAAATAAGGTAACATAAAATTACATTGTAAATCGAACCTTACGTAATACTGATGGGGGGTGTTTTTCAAGCGATGTAGTAGATGTTTGAATGTTCTGCCATCTAGCTTCATTTATGTGGCCTGTTCACGTGACACAAACTTACGTAGGCATTCAGGCAGGCAGAATCATTTAAAAACTGAAGAAACGCACGTTGGCAGTTTGGGTTAACTGTCTCTGATAAAAATGTCTGCATTGATCGCTGAAACCTTTGGGAAGAGATAACCAAAATTGATTGCAGCAAGCGGTCACTCCAAGTGGTAAAGATGAAAGCTTGGATACAAAAAATCCTGAAAGAAAACAATGAAAGAAGAGAATAATCCACTACCATCCCTTACGGGCATAAGTGAAAAATGTAACCGAACATGTCAATGGGCTTTTGCAATATGTCAAAACCAACCATATAAAAGAACTGAACAACACGGGCGTGAAAATGGTGACAGATATCTTTTAGTGATAGAAAATTGTCTTTTTTCTTGTTATTTCCTCCGCTCAGATGGTACGATAGTCATGTTTTCTGACTTATATGCAAAAGGATCCAGGTTCGATTCCCGGGATAAGCGAAGAGTGTAGAAAACACTTCATTAGGACTGATTTCTCTATGCTCTTGGCAGCTAACTGAGGGTACCTTTGACCGTGTGATTAGGATAGAAAATTGAGAATGGTGTCACGCCCTCCCCAATTTCAAAAAAAGATAGTAGCAAACGAAAAAGGCGCCCTGGGGTCACCTCGATTGCCACCGACCCACGAGTCCCTGACTTGGACTCGCGTGTGTCGACTCTCCCCTGAAACTTACGTTTTGCCCCAAGAAAATGGTTCTATGCCAAACATATTTTACTCGGTCCGGTTTTAAACTATTTTTTCAAAGGGTTCCGAGAAGTTTTAGGTCAGACTGAAAACTAAAGTATTTCAAAGTACCTGAAAAGGAAGAAAGGTCAAGTAGCACCTTGTTTATCTTGCCGACGACAATAAATATATTTATACTGAAATATATATTTGTATGATTTATCCATACGTAAACAATTTCGTAATTGTGTGATCCCGTTGAAACTTCAACAAATAGTATCAGTTCAGAAGTTGCCTCGCAACAACCACCTACTTCTGGCCGTAGTCTGCTAATTTTTCTCCATCGACTACAAACTCTATTTATGTTTTTTTTCTTCGCTGCAAATAGATTTATACTGAAAAATATTTTTAGATTCACACGTTTGGGTAAATAATTCCTAATTTCCAGATTAAACATCGGTAGGCCCCCCCCCATTTAAGTAATTAACCAGATACCTGGTATATATATGCAGACGCATGAAAGAACCTGTCGGAATAGAAGACTGTTCAAATTGCAAAAAAAGAATCAGAAAAACTCATAATCGCAAGCTTTGAATATATTCGGGAAAACGCTCGACGCGGGACGACAAATAATTAAGATATAGCAAAAGAGACGTTGATGAAAACTAGGGAATATAAATGAGAATGAAAGACTCCATAAACGATTGGAAAGAAAGAAAGTATCACAGATGATACATCATAGACATGGCTTCGCAAAGAATCGCTGAAGAGAGAAACAGAAATCCTCATCATGGAAACCGAAAACAAATACATCAGGATAAACTATTCAGGGCGAAGATCGACAAAACAGCAAATGCTGTTTTGTGGAGAAAAGGATGAGATGATAGATAACATATATACATATAAATAACAGATCAACCTACACCCAGCATCAGTTTTAAACAGGTCTTTTATGGGTAGCAGTGAATAATAATGGCATTTGCAGGGAAGCAAATGGGAGCATAAAACAAAATTTAAACCCACAATTTGAAATAAAATATGAATACATGAGAAATAACAATCGACGAAATAATCAACAAAAAAAAAATATTACTTGGATTATGAAGCAGAAAAATCCAAATTAATGCATCTCGTCTGAAAACACCCACGGAAACTTGCCAACTGGAAGGGACCCGTACGAGACAAAATACATGGATTGCAGTTCAATAAATCTACAATACGTACTACAGTAATAGACTCGTCCAGCTACTGCGAAACTTCCAGAAGGAAGAGTGTCAGAGGGGAGGATTAGAGTCGGAACAATGGTAATCCATAAAGTATATTGAAAAGTGAACAAACAAAAGTAATCGCTAATATGAATAAAGAGTTATTTGTCTTAAACAGTCTTCCGATATTGTCATTTTACCCACACACTGTGGAATTAACAATTAATCCATACCCATATGTTCATCACTATCACAAATCTATATATTGCTTACCTCTAATGAGTCAATTACAAGTGATCATTTTTTGTTCTTGATCTGAGAAGTGAGGTGTCATGGAAACGATGGTTAATGACTTGATTGATCACTTTGTGACAGATGGGATGTAGAAATTTAGCATTTCTGCCACGCCCGCAATCCAACGACTGCAAGGTCATCTTCTTGCCTGGACATCTGGATTTCTGACATTAGAGTCACTCAAAGTGGTTGGTCAATTGCCATTTTGACCAGGTATCCGAATCATTTAATACCTTGGTGTCCATATTGCTGTTCAGAAATAGAAGCGAAAATCTACCATTCGTCGGAAAGAAGAGCATTGATGTCAAAAGAACCGAACAGATGTTGAGGAAGGATTATCAAGTCTGGATGACCTGGAACTGAATATTCATCAAAGGATTTTTAAAGTTGAAACAAAACGAAAAATAAACTGGTCTGGTTACAATAGAAATTGTCATGCCAGCAAAGTATTTTTGTATCATGCCGTGTTGGGATGATCAATTAAAAATTAGAAAAAAATGTACTCAATAAATAAATTCTCTCTTCTGTTTAGCAGTGATCACTAAAATGGTTCGAATTTCTGAAAACCGAGCGTGAATTCTGCCGAATGCTAACCAAAGGACTAATTTATCATAAATTTACATTGAAGATTTAACCCTTCCTCATAAAAAAACTGCTAAGGTGAAATTTCCAAAAAGCGAAAACAGTGGTCTTTTTTCTACATATATTGTAAGGAGTGGATTTTTTCAGCTCGTCCACCTTCTTTGGTGAGAACTGTACGGGCGAAAAATAAATACATAACCAGCCAGATCTGCTTAAAAACTGAAGAAAACTATGCTTCAATGATAGTTTTGGTTGACAGTTTTTTAATTGACATCAAAAAGCATAGAATATAATTTCTCAAACCAAAATAATTCAAAGCGTTAAAATGATCAATCTCACTGGATCAATTATAAAGTTGATACCCAAGTCGATAAAGGAGCAAAAAGTTGACTGAATTATCGCAGGAAGATCTCCAGTCGAGTAGTCTCCCAGGATGTTTCGCAGTCTCCACTGTTAACCATCAAATCTATAATCTTAAGAAAATGGAGAAGCGGTGACCAATTTACCAATTTGTTGTTGTAGCTGACCTTTCTCTGTCTTGGGAAAACAAAAGAGCGTGCACCTGAGATGGGTTGATAATTGAGCTGCAGCCTACAGGCACTAGCAGAGTAACTAGAGTGGCCTCAGCAGAGTAAAATCCAAGGCAAGTTGTTTCCTTGGATGTCCAGTCGGCAGAATCCCCCCTCTCGGCCTCGCTGATAAATTCGAATGGTTAGCAGAACGGGTCGATACATTTGGCACCTGCTTGGCCGCAGAAGCTGCTGGATGGGAGTCCAAGTTGACATCCAACCGCATTGAGGGGCTTTACACTGGAGTTTCTGAGTTTACTCCCATAATTTTTGCTTCTCCTACGGATGTGAAAGAGGTAGCGGAACTTTAGTGAAGGTGCAAACATATATATATATATATATATATATATATATATATATATATATATATATATATATATTAACTACCATAATAAATAATTCTGTTTGAAACATAACGCCCTTTGTAAAACTCCCATTGCATCAACAAATAATGATTGAAATAGCATAAATTTGGAAAAATTCTGTTACGTCTTTGATGTTCAAAGCTGTGAGCTTTGTGGACTACGCACACACACACAAGCACATATACACATGTATATATATATATATATATATATATATATATATATATATATATATATATATATATAACAAAACGAATCGACAACCAATTGTACATGTTTGATTTCAAATCATTCATAACGAGGTCTGGCGAGTCACTCGATGGAACTGACACATTTGGCAGTCTGTTGTGTTTGGGCTGATCATTGAGAAAATGGAAAAACAGGGGAAGGGCAGTGAATGAGTCACTTCTCACTTCATTTGTTAGGCAGTGATCACTGAAAAAAAGAGTCTGAATATTCAAAAAGCAAGTGTGAATGATACCAGACACGAAACTAAAAGTTCAACTTGACATCGCATTTACATCGCACATTGAACTTCTCACTGAAACCTACTTATGGAGGTATTCCAAAAGAAAAGAAATGTTTATATTAGACCTAACAAGGAGTGAATATCTAATTTTTTAGTCGTCTACCTCCTGCCTGTACACTTGATACCTGCACGCATGATTCCTAAATACATACTGAACCAGCCTGTCAAAATGGAAACCAGAAGAAAGTGGTGTTGACAGCTTTAGCTGACATTTTTTGAAAAGTGGTTGAAGCATTGTTTCAAGCAGGACTTCAGAAAAAAACACTACAACATAGGAATAGAACTCAGTATAAGACATTAGCAATTAGCTATGAATAAAAAGAAACACATCGTTATTGGTGGAATCAAACTGCCATATCACCATGCATCATAGTTCTCCGCTTATTCCCGGTGAATCAGGGTTAACTACACACGAACAATAGTTAGGCCAACTCGTAGCCAGCCAGGCTTCTTGAAATGTTATTCGGCGCCTGGTATAACCCATTGGTCACCGATCTAAGCACTGACCGAGCTTTGCCTTACCCAACTTCGGTGATCTCACGAGAACCGGTTTATCCTACATGATTTGACCGTAATCCCGTAGCCTGAGGTGGGGGGGGGGGTCTACAATCCTAGTCTGTACGTTGCGGAGATACATTGATTACAATTTCAAAGTCTTTACGATGGCTCGGCAGTGGATTGAACCATGGCCCGCAGAACTGAAGACAAACACTAACACAGGGGCACTGGTATGATTCCTCAATTAGTACATTGAGCGCGAACGACCGTTGAATGTGCTTCAATAAGATAGCAAAGAACAAAAGAGCAACTGGGAAATGATTACCTCATGAAAATTAGCGAGATCTTGTAGAGAAGACACAAAGGCAGAAGTCTGATAAGCATCGATCAATACATGGCAATTATCACTCGTGAGATACGCTGCACCTTTCGATTTAAGATGGATCGAAGGACCAGGAAATTAATGACGTTGCACAATACTCTACATTTCAGAAATGATACAGTCAGACTCTATTCATTTATTGATTTATTGTCGCAAGCAGTCAGGCCAATCAAGGGGTTTGGGTCGTCTGGGGATTTTTGCGTTATCGATCGTAGCATTCTGTCCTCTCTTTGAGAAGATCAACTTGATCGTCACCGGAGGGTCTCTACATGACCCCCAGCTGCTTGCAGTGTCTTGTATGCACAGTTGGTCACCCATCTAGTTCCTTGATGTTGCTTAACCGATGATCATATGAGAACTGCTGTATCCGATGCAATTTGGCGGTATAGACAGACTCTATAAAAATAGACAAGAAGAAAGAAGTAAATACATCAAAATCGAAGACACCGTTAAATTTGCTGTAACCTCACGTTCACGTCGGCTAATCTCGTTTCCGTGTATTTTGCTTTTTATTGGCCAGGAAGATCTTTAGATAGATCAGTAAGTAGAAGTGCCAATGGCATGGATTTGTTTACGATGGATCGAAACTTGCCGACATAGACCATCCTCTGTGGCGCGAGTGTTATGAGATATGCAGAATCAAGTTATGAGAATGCAACGGACTGCCGCTGAGGTATGAAGTCTCAAGTCACGCTTTCTGGCCAGTACGTTTAGCATTGTCCTCTTCAACGCCCCATCCCCGTTGGGAGTCACAGATGCTATAATAAGACTCAGGATATATACGTAGGAGAACAGAAAGAGTATCATGATAAACACTGGAAACTGTAAAGCCATTTACAGATGAACAACAAACAAACGGAGAGTAGATTAACAAGTACACACAACTAGGAGAAAAATCTCTTAGAAGAATCTGAAAGACTTTGGTATAACTAGACACTGGACACCTGAAATGATGACATCTCGTGACTGTGTCCCAAGACTAATGAATCAGAGACAGGTTTAGTTTGTCACTCAGTAAAAACCGTCTCGTGACCAACGTCTTTTGACGTGCTGAGTTGGTGGTGATCAATAAATAATTTGAAAATTTGAATACCAATCAATCAAATGATTTGAAAAGGTGAAACAAAACGAAAAATAAACAGGTTTGGTTAGTCACTCAATATAAATTGTCATGCCACCAACGTATCTTCTGGTTGCATGCAGTGTTGGGGTAATCAACAAAAAAAAAAAATATATATATATAACAAGAAGTGATCAGTTATCAAATTACTTATCCTATCTTTTTTTGGGAGACGGTTCACCAAAGAGAGCCTGAATTTTTTATAAAAAGAATCTTGAACCCCGTTGGGGATAAACTGAGGGCTCAATTCAGCAGAAACCTTAATTGCAAATGGAACCCCCATGCTTCAAACCCATGAGAGGGGGGGAAGCCAAAATGAGTTTTTGCTAAACATGGACAAAATATTGACATCCTCAACCCTCTATAACGCCATTAATCTGGCCAATACACGTGAAATATGCATACATATATTGTCAGCCAGATAGACCAGCATAAAAACTGAAGAAACCTACATTGACAGTTTTGGTGACAGTTCTGGTTGACGGCTTCTAACAAGTATATACACGCGAAGATTGAGAAAAGACGGGAAAACAGTAAATATCTACGCAGAGAAATAGATCAGACTTTGTTATTGAATTAAGTAAGCTGGCTGGAAAGGAAAATGATTGCAGACATGACAGGGTATGAGAAAGTGGGAAACGTGCAAACCACGTATACCAGTGTAACACAGTGTTCTGAACTCCTGCCTACATTTATATCATATATTCCATCAGTACTCCTTCTATAAAGTCAGTCAAAAATTATACATCGGGAATGAAATTAGTATTAATTTCCCTATACCGCCTCATCACCCCTTGTCTTCTGATGCCCCCCATAACCACCAACTCGTCACCAGGATGCAAAAATCTCCTTTGGGACTTGACACACTAGTTGATAGATTATCACAGCACCTCAAAGGGAGTCATAGGCTAATTATAAAAAAAAAAGACCATTTCTATTATACTTCCATATTCTTAATACAGCCAGCTCTGACGAAAAGCCAAAACGAAAACAAATCATTTGTACAGCATGGCTTTCTCATAATGTCATTTCATATGTCTCTCATATTGTCTGATTAACTACAATCCACACTGATAAACTGGTGTCATGATCACATGTGTATACGAAGGATCCTCGTATGCGTTTATATCATTATTATTAGAGAGAGTAATGAGAAAATGATCGGATATCGAATTTCTGTCATGTTTGCAGAAACATCCAGATAATATACCAATTTAACGCTGATATTAAAGTTTACCTTAGTTAATCCTCCTGAGACTTTCTTTTGACAGAGACAGAAAAATGAGAATATTGCTCTTCCAGGCAATTTGCATATGGACATTCGCGATACATATCCTTCTCCATGTGCTATCTCTCATGTATACGTGTCATGTTGCTATCACTAATGTATATGTATTATGTTTCTAACTTTAATTTGTACAGTATCACCCATAAATGAGTACACCTCTACTGCTTTATTTTTATAGAAAGTGAATTTAGATTCAAACCAAACATAGATGGATTTGTTTTATTTCAAGTAGAACATTATACGATCAAAATTGATATTATCAGGTATTATTCATGGCCAAACTCAACAATCGGCGACACTGTATGTGTTATCTGCGACACGGTACGTGTTGCCAGTTTGGCGGCATGAATAGACGATATTTGCATGAAGGATGTTGATAAAATGCCGGTTATTCAGGACAGGAATGAAACGTAAACTGCTTACTTGTCATGAATGATGAATCTAACTAAAATATCAAACGTGAATATTTACTCAAGTAAAATTTAAGTATGAGTGATAGGTTTCAAAATCATATTACTTTTCTTTCATTCTGTTACTTACATAATGCTCGCCAAAGTGATGGAATCACGTATCGAGCCAAAATTCTTATAGAATCCAAAAAAATTGAAATATCAAAGCGGGAACCAAATAACACCACCGAAACCTAATATCACGTGGTCCCCTTAACAAGGCTGGACCTCATATATTTTTTGAGGATTATTCAAATCCAATCTGATGCTGCCACTGATACAAAAAGCATAACCGGAAATAAGGAAATTATGAAAATTTTGTCGATTTGCCAAATTGTCGAATAATTATTATATATATGAAGCTGTTTGAAAAATTATTTTTAAGGTTATGTCATAATACATGTAGTTTCTTATTTTATGTAGGGTAATATAGTATTGTATATGGTTGTTTTTATACAACACATTATTGTTTTCTAACAAATGGCTTACTTACGTAAATCATAAAAAAAGACCCCAACATATTTGACCAACGAATAACAACAGATGTTACTCGTATATATATATATATATATATATATATATATATATATATATATATATGTTTGTGTGCGTATACATATATAGTAGAATGGGGATTTTCTACATAAATACGTCTAAGTTTTCTCTTTTGTTGTTTTGGTTCGTTAGATCAGTAGTTCATATGTTTTTGTTTGTGGTTATAAATTACTTGCCGGAGTGAATGGTATTAGTGCCAGAGTTATCAGTAATTGGTTGCTGGTTCTGTTTGTTCTAACTCGAAATGTTTTATTTTTACTTAGATATCCTAAGATTCATTATGACCATGTTGGGTTGTATGATTCTTAATTACCCTTAGACAAAAAGAAGTAGACAATATTGATTAAGTGTTTTTTTGAGGTTGCTTTGTGAAAAATATCCATGTTATTGTTAGTATGTTTGTGTGGGTAATTAAGTTATATTCGTTAACAAAAATTCTGAGCAGTGCCGGTATTCGAACGTCAATTCTTTTTTCTGTTTAATTAGTTTTGAGTTTTTTGGGGGTTTTTTCCGCACCAGAAAGTATTTCAAATTTCTCATTTAGGGATAGGTGGAATGTAGTTTCAATATTTTGGCATACATGGGTCTGTTTTGAAATTATCCATTTCACAGTTGACTTGTATTTTTTGTGCTTTTCCTTGTAACATGTAGATAATGACATACTATTTCTATATTTTTCATTAGTAAAGGATGATATATGGTTCAATGATCCAATCTTAAAGGGTGTTTCCGGTATTCCTACAAAATACATCAATTCTAGTTTATTTTTTTTTTGGGGGGGGGTAATATTTCTGCTTCTTATACAATATTTGATTTGAAACATTTGTTTTGCAGAAGGTTATTATTTTTGTTCGTACAATTGCATTTTTGTTTATTTATGCTTTCTTCGTTAATATTCATTCTAACTACTCTATTGCTATGTTTTGTTATGAGTACATTAACATCTTCAGTACAACTGAAGCTAACTTTCAGTTTTTTTTGTTGAATATTCAACTTGGTGATTTACTTGGATGGAGTGTTTTTTCTATTAGATGGATTAATATTTTACCGAAGTTAGCGTTTACTTGTAGGTTAAACGGTGGCATGTATCAGATGATTTTTCTAACCCGAATTTTTGCTGTTGCTTTGTTTTTTTACCATTGGATTTCACTTTTTTCATCATATGTAAAGTTTGTTCAAGTGAAACCATTATTCTTAAGGGCTTTTTATTGTCATCCCTGACTTTGTTGAATATTATTTCCTTTGTGGAGTTGTTTATCAATCCAGTTTTGTATAGATTTTGGGATCTTTTTCGTGATTTCATTTAGGTTGGTAGTGCTAGCGTTAATGAACCTAATGACAGATTTTTTTTCTCGATATAGTTCATAGTTGTTGTTATTTTAATTAAAAGTAACACCAAAGAAGTGTAAAATTCTAAGATTAGCCTTGATCTCAACTTTGAAGTTCATTTTCTTTATTTCTTCTATGAAATTTTTTTTTTCAATTTTCGCATTTTTGCACATTACTATTTTCGATGATTAGTAGGCTGTCATCTCGTTATGGTCCAAATTTTTTGGAATCTAGTTTTCTGGTGTGGTTATATAAAACATACAGACCGATTAGATCCGACGTCTCGGCTGAATCGAGACTACCCATAGAGACATCATAACGGCAGACATCATTTTTTTAGTCCATTGTTCTTGATAGAGGAATAGTACCGTTCGTCTTCAGTGCTTGATTATTTCTGTCTCTGTTGTCGATATAAATGTAATATTCTCTCTGTCTGTCTGTCTGTCTCTCTCTCTCTATATATATATATACATGTGTGTGTGTGTGTGTGTATGTGTGTTTGTAATGTCGAGCAGTTGTCTGGAATTTTTGCAACATGGTGTGTCCGTAGCCATTTCAGTTTCTGTTGGTTTCTTTAATATCTAACCCCTTCTTGCTTTTTACTAAAATATTTTGTATTGTGACCTCTTCTCTTGTGCGTCTTAGTTGATTAAGTTGTAAGTTCAGCTACATAAGTGACTATCGGGGGGACGCATTGGTTGTAGTCCTACCTTAGAAAAAAATGTATATTCTTGTCAGTGCGATTATATAGACATTGCTAGTGCTACAATCTATTATTAAAGGGGCTCTACCCTTAGTCATTGATTTTGGTCTCGTAAGTCAGTACAGGGCTTTCCATTCTCTATACTGTATCGCTGGAAAACAATTTTTCACAAATGTGTTTTGGGCCTGACAGAGCTCTGTAGGCTTCCTCACTCTGATTCTTTATATTCAGTGCTTAGAAGGGAAATTGTCTTATATTTGATTGGATGGACCTGCCATGTATTGAACCCTAACCTACCAAATCGATGGCGAGCATTCCACCACTGGGTCACAGTGATCGACGAGTACTCTATAAATCATATCAAATTTACCCTAATCTTGAAAATATCTATGTAAGCCCCCCCCCTTCAATCGTTCAGAGCTTACAATGACAGAAAGTCAGAAGTCTGGGCCAGAAGATGACCTCGCTAGTGGCAGAAAGGCGAAAACGGTCAAGCCCGATGGCCTGTCCATCACAAATGCAACCCACTTAGTTATAAAACACTGTCTCAGTCTCCCCCGTGACACATCAAGTACACATAGAAAGTAAAATGACAAAAAATCGTTAACTTGGCTTGTAGCACTCTTGAGATATCGGTTGTGTTGAAATATATGCATCAAAATTATGTACATTCATTGGGGATTCATTTGCTATTGTCGGAAGGGTGACACAGGAAATATATAAATGTCAACATAAGTTGGTCTGGCTTGCTATTTATGTGTCACGCATACAAACCGTACCAATGGAGCGAGAGAAAAGAATTTTTCAAAATTCAAACTTTATCAAGTACACACACACACATACACACACACGCACACACACACACACGTATATATATATATATATATATATATGCATCTGTAATAATTCCGTCAAATAATATATCCATTTCTTGTTTGTTTTTTAAGCTCTCCCCAAATAGGTTTCGAGGGGAAGGTTCAATTTGCAATGTATGTTTATACTAAATTGGTCCCTTAGTTCATGTCCGGCAGCATCCACACTTGGTTATCTTGAATTTGAATTTAGACATTCTTATGATCACTGCCCTACAAAAATCGAGAGAAGTTGCTAATTCATTGATCACCTTTTTTTTCGATTTTTAAAGAAAAATTCTTCAATTCCAACACAGTATGCTACCCCCAAACATTGGTCACGTGACAGTTCCTTTTGAGTGACTAATCACGTGACAATTGCAAATTTGTTCACTTTTCTGGGAGTATTTTAACATTCTGATCACTCTATGAGATGATACACTAACAGGAAAAGTGTTGCAGTGCTTCTATGTATAGTTCTCGTGATATATCAAGTTGTCATTAAATATATGTTTTTTGATGAACTCAAAGATCATATGAAAAAATTCACAAGGACTTTTTTTTTAAATCGTGAATTGAAGGCCATATAACCAATGCACCCTCCCGGTAGACGCCTAGGTGCTGAAACATAACCAAAAGATTGACTCTTCAACTGAGAACCATGCATCGAGCACAAGAGAGAATCATGCTGAACATCTCATGCAGAGATCATAAGATAGCACAGTATATTAGAGAATAAACAGGTCTCACAGAATCCATTAGAAAACTCAAATAGCAATGGGCTATTTATGTTGCAAGAATGTCAGACGACCGGTGGACATCACGATTCACAACGTGAATCATATGCGAAACTGTAGCCGGCAGAAAATAAGATAGCATGACAAACGAGACAAATTCAGAAAGTATTCGCTCTGCAACGCTCATGATAGAGAAGTCTGGTGAATCTTACAGAAGGTCTATGTCCAACAATGGATGTCAAAAGGCCGCTGCTGATGCTGCTGATTATCAACTTTTTTCCACTATTTACTTTCATCTCTATTTTTGTAGCTTTTATTGCAACTACACTCAGACCAGTTTCCCCTTCGGTAGTGAATAAATAATGAATAGTGCTGTTGATTTATTTATTTACCGCCGAAGGGAAAATGGCCTGAGTTTAGTTGTGATAGCACAGCAAGAAAACTTTGAGATGAAGGTAAAAAGTATAATAATAATAATGATAATAATAATAATAATAATAATAATAATAATAATAATAATAATAATAATAATAATAATAATAATAATATTCTGAAGAGATATTTTTTATTCCATGATTGGAAAGGTGATCTGTATATACTGAATCCTAAATATGCTTTTTATTCCACAGAGCTTAGTGAACTAGCCTGTCTCGTATATCAGTGAGTATTGTATATTCCCTAAGCATCGATTTTGGCAAAGTTCCTTCCAGAGAAAAAAATCGTATTTACTGATTTACTCCAAGCAAAGAATCAATTCCTCTTTGAACTTTGATCTTTATTCTCATTAAATTCAATAGCCAAATTATCGGGAAGCAGTAATAAAGTGTCAATAAAGATATTTCTAAGAGAACGCTATAGACTATCTGTGAATGAAAATTGATGCTGCCAATCGTCATAAAACCTGGAGTACAACTCAGATGTCAAAGAGGAAGCAGAGACGAGAGCCACGAAGACCATTCTGAGGCTTGGGGATTTATCTTAAACTTGAAAATTAGACACAATTCTATCTGAAGAAAGGCGCAAACGTTGATACAGACGCTCATTACTCAAAACGCCCTCATAGGAAAAGGCTGACTACATGTGAAGTAAAACCAGAGGACACAGCCAGAGGTCAGACCTTCACTGGTGTTTGAAAAAAATCCCCTGGGCAAGTACAACAAATGCACCCGACAGCCTGAGAGAAAAGAGGGTCATGTTTGAGAACGTCAATATTTTGAAAAATAGTCTTTATTCTGATATAGGTCGTACCTGATTAAACAACCAGCTCGTCACCATAGTCAATAATTGGACAGCCGTAGCGTCTCAGTTTGAATTAATGTAACAAGATGCTATCAAAAAATAAATATGGTCAGGATAAATCCTATTTTTGCCATCATTAGCGTTTTCCACGGGAAACATGTAAAATAGAGAGGAAAGAAATCTAGAAACCCCTTCAGAATCTAAATGTTATTGATGAACCCGTAAAGCCACAGTTCTCGTGGAGTAATTATACCAATTTTCAAGTCTGTAGACAAAACTGTATGACCAGGAGCGCAGGAACAAACAAACAAACAAACAAACGCACATATAAAAAAATTGAACCTTCCTCCAACTTTGATTGCTATGGCTATTCTATTTTCTTATTAGTTGAATCCAGCACAATCTTAACTGAAGCTGGTTTAATGACGAAATTATATGGTGTAAATAAAACTATTCAAAGTCTTAAGGTTCCCCTCAACAAGATCTACAAATCAAACAATCACAAGGACGCTAATAGTAAAAAAATGTGAGTACAGCCAAAGTTTGACCTCCGACTGGTAAAAAGTAGCTGGAACAACACCAGCAGACTGTCCAGAAACCTTACACAGTAGAGGACCTTAACTGCCCCATGCAACGTATGACACAAGAGCAACTGAGTCTATTAAGGCATGTGTCTGAAATGCACATATAAAAATCTAGCGCATTACATACATATTCTATAGAGAAATGGATATTTAATCCGACGGAATAATTACAAAACATGATTTTTTGTAGCTTTGCACCGATACCCTCATTTTACACGGTTAAGATATGCCAATTACACTAAGGTGCATAAATAAACAGTAAAGAAATAGCCAACCGCAGGGATCGAAGCTGTGTCCAACAAAGGGGGGCATCTTAACGCAATACCGCTCCACCGTCTGCCTAAAGCAGTCAACTGTTCATTGGAAGTTCAAATAATTGCTACTTACCTAATCTCGTCTTGTTATCTACTGCCAATATCAGCACTTTTGTTGTTCCCTTAACACAGGAAATTATTTTGAAGAAAAAAAATGATACTTGAGATAATGATTTTCAATCGAACTGAATAATTATGATGATAATAATATAATCTCAATTATATATATCTAACGTGACGAAACAATGTGTTGTATCGAAAAGAGTTCTCACTAAAAATAACATTTCATACACACACACACACACACACATATATATATATATCGCTATATATATATATATGCGTGTGTATGTATATATATCGATGTGTACATTTGTACTAATTTGATGAAAAGTGGAGAATCTTTCAAATCGTATTTTCTCGTGGCCGATGGGGTTCGCTATATCATAGCCTTTTCGAATAGATCTTTTATAGCGGAACGCATCATCGAAGATGGAAAAAATTACCATTTGAAAGATTTCCCAAATTGTGATTAACTCGACATCTTGTATATAAATATATATTTACGTACGAACGTAAATATACATGGGAGATGGGAAGATAAGTTTGGATATAATTTGTTCTCATAATTTGATACGTATATAAATATGAAGATCTGAATCTGCACAACTAAATCGTTGAGTAAAGGACAAAAATTGAAACCCAGATTTTTCAGTGTCTTTGTTTAACAGATACAATTTGTTTCCATCTCTTTACAAATATTTCTATACCACGATTGACTAAATTCATAGTCACACATATCTGTTGCTCATTTGGCCTTTTTCACTCCGGCTGCCATTTTTGTTTTTGCATCTCTGAATCTCTGTCTCTTTTCCTTATATATTAGAAAAGGTTTCGATAGTCAGAGCTTATATCTTCGGGATATTTTATGTTTGACTAACGGAACATTTTAAAGTGAATAGAGAAATCTTACTTATAACATCATTCTGTTGCAGTTTTGTACCTCTGAAATAATTCTGTCGGATGTCTCGAACATGAAAGGCAGGGTAGTACCAGTAATAATAGGTGTACTCAGAACTGTACCAAAGACACTGAAGGTGAAATTGGAGGAACTAGGGATAAAAGGAAGGATTGAGACCTTACAGAACACACAAATACTGTGGAAAGTGCCAGAAATATTAGATCTACGACCCCAGCTGTGGCCTCACAGAGGAGGGAGAAAAACACCCAAATGGTGGTGGAGGTGCAAACTGCAGCACTGCTGTGATAGGTGTGTGTGTGAGAGAGAGAGAGAGAGAGAGAGAGAGTTGAGATAAGAGGAGGTCTGGAGACCTGAGGTGACAGACTGTCACTCAGTGTTCAGCGATAACCATCGGTCAACTGCTGTTGACGATGAGAGTGTGGAGAGCAGTACTGGAGACTTGAGGAGACTTGCTGTCACTCAACCTCTAGAAGTAACCCCCAGGCTACTAGTGAGAAATTGCTGATAATAATGATGATATCAATAATAATAATAATAATAATAATAATAATAATAATAATGATAATAATAATAATATATATATATATATATATATATATATATATATATATATATATATACTGTAAGTACTGAATCGGAATGTAGTTGATGTCTTCTAAATTTCGCTTAGCTTTACCCAAAATCACAGCAGCGTTGGACCCAGTGAAGATGGAAATCATCACTGTAGCAATAGTCAGGATCACAAGCTTGTTAACCATTACTAAACTGATCGTGGAAGAAAGGATTTGATCAAATCACTGAAATGTCCCAGGATTTACCAGATCACTTGGGATTCCACAATTTACTGGTTTTGCAATTTTACTGTTACGCACAAACATGCAAACACATACGCACACACACACACACTCTCACGTACAACCATACAAACATGCATATACATATATGTTTGTTTGTGTGTGATAATTATGAAAACGTATTTTGGGAACTTATTTTGCTTGGGACCGATATTACGATGTAGATTGTGTAAATAAATAGAGAAATGTGCGTTTTGCTGGAATCAAACCTACAACTTACTATATCTGCCTTAACTTATGAGTGCATACTAATATCATTCATTTCTCTATCTTACGATCATGGGCATAAATATTCATACATACGCACACATACACATATATATATATGAATATATATACATATATATATATATATATATATATATATATATATATATATATATATATTGAAAGGTACTAGAATTCAGCAAAAAGGATTCAATAAATGTAAGAGATCAGTAAAAAGTAAGTTAAAACCACACTTGTTTGAAACTTTTTAATATTCAATAACTTGGGATATTTTGTAAAAAGGATTTCTGTTAATAACTGGGTTTCTCATAGTAGCTCACAGAACTGATTTCAACTAATAATCAAGAGGAAGATTTTTCATTTTCATGTGTTCCCTATTCCGACAATAGGTCAGTTCCTTGAGATATTTCTTTCCTCTTTACATTTTCCTTTTTCCTGCAACGCCAAAACCACCAATTGTAAATTTATATATAGAAAAAATTCCGTTTTTTTTTTTCACGCCAAAACGATTTTTTATCAACCGAAATTTCTTTTTCCTATCGCAAATAATTTTTACCTCATTTCCTTCCCTTGTTTAGATTACAAATGGTGAACATGCAATCAATAGGTGACTATCGAGAGGATGCATTGATTATAGGCCATTCTTTTCAAAATTAATGCGATTTTCTTCAATAATGAATTGTAACAGATTGGTAATTAACCAGAATGTTAGACAACTGCTGGTTACAACATGAATCCCCAGAGATCGTATCCATAATTGTGGCCAGAAAAAATTAGGAAGGGTTGAGCATCTAGACGAGTTCAGAAAATTTCAGCTTCGTGACAGTCGTGGTCAAAAGATCTGGCAAATTTGGGGAAGGTCTATGTTTAACGACGGACGTTAAAAAGATGATGATATAAAATCTTACGTACCGTATTTCATTTGTACAGCTCAAAGCCACGAGACTTTTCAGAACATCTACAATGACTATTAAGGATACAGAACATGCATTTCCCTAAAGATATTCGATCATACATAGCAAAGACCCCCTCACCCCAATATCTTGATTTACAGTAGATAAAGCTCCATCTAAAATTTACCAAGCAGTCAAACAGTCTAACAGTTAACTACTATCTGGTTCTCTAATATCCATGACAACCGATACTCAAAAAAGCCCATCCCAATTAATAAAATACCCATAATTGCTGCTCCTACTTCCAACAGAATATCCAACAATACCTCCATAGATTTTTTCACAGACAAAATACATTCCACATTCACCGTTTTGATCTCTGAGGAATCATCTTTTTTTGAATTCCATTTTTCCTTTTAAAGGAGGGCATCAGATGCTAAATTTGTTTTCTGGGGAAACCATTAAGCCACTGATAAGTACACACACACTATGGAAGATGGGACCCCCAAAACATGTATGGCATGCTAATTTATTAATCTATGAATTAGTTAACTTTCAAATAAAGTATTCAAGTTCTTTTACTCCTGGCTCTATCTCATTCCCTATTGTTCACACACACACACACACACACACATATATATATATATATATATATATATTCTTTAAAAAATTAGATAGATGCTCCTTGTTTGCCATTCTTAATGAAGGATTTACGCAAACACACGCATATATATATATATATATATATATATATATATATATATATATATATGTGTGTATGTGTGTGTGTGTGTGTGTGTTGTGTGTGTGTGTATGATTCTCTCATTAAGACTGGCAAACAAGGAGCATCTATCTAATTTTTTAAGAATATTTCCGTTGAGTGAATGAATCTTTGGTTTCAATGAATTTAAATATTTCCGAAAAAGTAGAGCGCCTCCGGCAGTACTATCTTCCTTTTCCTTTCGGATATGTTTATATTCATTGAAACCAAAGATCTGTTCACTTACACAAAAACAATAAAGGATTACTAAAAGATGAAAAAGATGCTTCTGGCCTAGCATTTCCAATGAACGATACATTAAAAAATTCCCGCTAAAGTGTACATAATTATTCCATCAAACTAACATTTTTTTAGTATTCACTTTCAGTTAAATATCAGATCAAGTATTGATGTCATGCGACTGTTGCGAATGGTGCAATTCCTAGATCATGTGAAGATTACTTTTTGTTATATTACGTTATCCCACGGAGCGAAAAACACAAATCACTTGGCAGTAATTCTGTTGGCCTAAGTCCAGAATATTTAATTGGTTTTGAAAAGGTGGGTTCTAATGTCGCATACAAATTGCTCTCTCCTTCTTTCTCTTCTCTGTCTTTTTCTCTCTATATACATATATATGCATGTGTGTGTGTTTCATGAAACAGTATCGACATTTCTTGTCGATCTGACCTTCTAGTAAGCTTCACCGATTTTTGGATGGTATCCTTTACTGTTGGCTGGAAGCAGTGTATGGGTTTTCAAAAATTCATGTTCCGTGTGTCGTCTTTAGTTATCCTATTCTATATACGACATGAATCTTCTAAAATTCTTACAGTTCTTCAAGCCAGCAGTAAAGAATAACATCGAAAATTAGAGAAGCTTACGAGAAGGTCGAATCGACAAGAGATAGCGATACTATCAATGAAACATACATAAAAGAAGACCTGCTGCCTAAATTTAACGCACCCACACACACACACACACACACACATATATATATATATATATATGCAGGCACATCTCACTCGGAGAACTTGTGACTACAATATCCTTTCTCTCAAAATTAGTCACGCGTAATACAAAATTAAACTTATCAACTGATAAAAAATTAACTGAGAAAAGTCCATAAACATGGCTGACCTATTGTATTTGAGCACGCATGCGTGCGTAAACATATTCAGCCGAACATGCACGATCTTTAATTCAGTTTTTTCATTCGTGAATTGATAATTTGCGTAAATTGATCATTCTTATCGGAATGTTTTCTGCATTGTGGCTCATGGAAATAACAGATAAAAGACAATCTGCTTCTCAGTCAGAATTGTTATAATTTATAGTTAGAGTCAGGGCTCCTGAGAGGTGGTTCCACAGGAGCCTTGGGCCAAAGAAGGGTTCCGAGAGCTTCATGAGTAGAGTTGTATATCGTATCTTCGAAATTTTGCAGTCAGTCCATTATCAAAATAGATTGACTCTATTGTTTTCTGGTTGGTAAATATAGTATGGCCTACTCAAGGGGTTAAAGCAGATAGAAAAGATGGCTAAGAGATTAAGGTGTTTGTATAGAGTATATGGGGTTGGAATTAAAAAGTTTCAAAACTCCTTCTAAAATTCCTGTCTGTTCGATGTTGTTTTGAGAGAATAGTCGAAATTTTCACAACTCAAGCCAGTTCAAGACTGAGAAGCCTCTTTGCATCCAAATTCAAAATTGCCACACTCTAAGGATCACTGAGTGAAACGTTCTAAACACATTTCTGGAGTTAGAAGCAGTTACGTTCACATAAACATTACCCAGTTCAGTCGATACTGAAACTTTGAGAATCAACACTGATGAGATAATTTCGTTTTAAGAATTCAGCAACAACGAAAGAATGATTCTGAGACAGTGAATAAATTTATTTTCATTTTGTTGATTGATACAAAGTTTTCCTCTAAAACCTGTTTGAATATATTTGGATACTTCTTTTTTCTGGCTGCGGAACATAAATCTGAAATGATCAATTGACAAGAAATTCTTGTCTTCCTCGAAAATTTCTTAAAAAGTCACACCTGAGATCACCTGGTAATTATTCAATTTTTGTGTTAGACGTACTTTACAAACACACACATGCATATGCACATCCATGTACAGATACATAGACACACATATACACATACACACTCACTCACGGACATACACATAAGTGCACATAGACACACTCATATACACGCACAGACTCAAACATAAGTACACATTGATAAACACATAAGCGCACATAGAACTACACATAGACACACACATGCACACTCTTGTAGACACATCTATAGCTGCACATGGACACACATATTGGTATATACACATAGACATGCAGATACACACAGACACACGCATACACACTCAAAGATGTATTCACACACACGTACAGAGTGCCTGAGTGGACTCATTGTTAGTGAGCATTACTCAATTCCTTACAGCTAAGGAGGGACCTTAAATACTGAATAATGTGGCTCTGCACGTTCTATTCAACCCAATAAGATATTGGTAATACAACTTCTATTTCAAAACGTTGCATAAAATTTTAGTCGTGTCAAAACACAACAGAGAGAAAATTTATACTAGATTTCTGCTCGGTAATGGCAAATTTGGTCAACATTCAAGAGCTCTTTAGAACATTATGGAATAACAGACGTATTGGAGTGTGTCAACCGATCACAGAGACATAGTGGTAGAGTGCTCGTCTCCAATATGATAGGCCGTCGTTCAATACACCAAGTTATACCAAGGACTTTTAAAATAAAAGTAATAACTCTCTTGTAAGCAATCAGTACGAGGATTAAGACAGAGCACAGGGATTAAATGAAGCCAGGTCCTATGAGCAAATCATGTTGGATAGACCGGTTCTCGTAAATTCAGCTGAATTAAACAACGTCGAGCCTGGTCAGTATCCAGATGGGTGACGTTCACAAAATACCGAGTGCCATAAGCAGAACGAAACGTTGACGACTCTGGCGAGCCGGGAATCGATCTTACTTACAATTACTCGTGTTTACTTGACCATGCATCACCCTCGATTTTTGTGAGCAAAACCAGATATATGATGTCATCCCAAGAGTCTCAATTGGCTCAGAAAAATATCTCCTGAGAGATACAGTTAGTGCAAAAAGTATCCTATACATTAAAAAAAAAAAGCTACGCTAGCAGCTTTGAATTTTGAAATTGGCAGAATTTGAACCAAAGATTGCTGATACTTGCAAATTACTTTTCGATGTCTAAACTTGTTCTAATATCTTGTGCTACTTGTATCGTATAAATCTTTGTTCACGTTCTGTCCCATATAAAGCTGTAAAAGGTTGTTGAAATGCATTTCTTGGCACTCACTGTATACAAAATTATGCAAAAAGAGACGCGTACAAACTCATCCACATGAGTATACGAACGCGTATCCCATACGGGTCAGATTAGTCATCTAATAGAAACCACTTCATCCCCATCGTCTTTTGGCAGCATGTCATCTAGGGGTGGGGGGATCAATTAAAAATTTTAAAGAAAAGTTGATCAATGAATAAATTACTTTTTTCACCATTTGTTGAGCAGTGATCACCAAAAAAATCTGAATTTCGATTAGTATGCCTTTTATACATACATAGCCAGCCATCCAGACCGAATTGAAAACGGAAGAAACCTATGTTTATGTTGGCAGTTTTGGTTGACAGTTTCTAAAAAAACATTTTTCAACTTTATTTTCAAATATCCAGTGCTATAAGTACAATTTTAGTAATTCTAGTGGTTGCATTTATAAAAATCTGATCGATAATTGGCTGGATTTTGATGGAACCTGCTTGAAAAACGGAAGCTAATTAGCTGATGAGGAAATCTTATTTCACTCAAAGAAACCAAAATTTACGTAGATAATTTGAATGAAATTTTAAGATGAGTAACCGTTTACACTGTTAGGAGGTTAAGACTCAAATGAATGTCTTTTATGATAAGATTAAAATGCATTGGTTTCGAGACTTGGAAAATTCAAGGAACTCTTTTATAAAGGAAATATTCTGGAAGAGCCCAGTTTTTAGCATTTTGATTTTAGATTCTTCAATGAAATTCAATGAAAAGACATTTTTGACCTTATTGTGAGTTGATGTGTGTGTGTGTGTGTGTGTGTGTGTGTGTGTTTGAGTGTGAGTATATAAATAAGATTTATAAGGATCTATACGAGGGGGATATTTTGTGCCTAATATATAAGGATAAGCATAATACCCGTTACTAAAGAGTGCGCATGTTGTATTTATCCTTGTAAACCTAATCCATGTTGATAAATAGCTCTGTTTGACTGTGATTGAATATCATCAAAAACGGATAAGATCTGTTTTTCTTCTTTCTTTCTTTTTGTATTCTTACGAACTAAAAAATACATTATTAACTATATATATATAGAGAGAGGGGAGAGAGAGAGAGTCATGAAAGGTTTCAGTCAGGATTGATTCTATCATAATCTTTCGCAATAAAACTTACCCCTATGTCCAGTAAATATGCATATCGAATTTAATAACTTCAAAGGACAGAAAAAACTCTTCCCAATTATTAAGCTAAATACAACGACGTGGTAATCGCTTTTCTCTTATATATCAGACTGACAAACCGACCAACAAAGCCAAGAGTGACTGTCTTTGTTTAAAATCAGTGCAGTCTTCTTTCTTGGTTAAAGCACCTGCCAATATCAAATATCCACTAATTGGATGATGAAGCAGCTGTTTTAGCATCGGCGATCAGGTGACACTATGTTAAGAACCCATTAGGAATAGAACATTCTTTTCTGTCATTTTTTTCAATCTGGAAAACCTGATATCCTATCCTCTGATTGAATGCTGTCTACAGACTTCTGGTATTACATTAATATCTCCTGTGATTTTTCTCTATCGACCAGAATTTTTTCTATAAAGACAGTTGATCTAATGTTCTATCATTGTACTGTATCAGGTTGTCCCATCTGAAATGGCCATTTATGACATTTGTATTTATGATGCAATTTAGACAAATTCCGAAGCATAAAATCTAGTTGTACATGATTATAGAAAATAATCTTATAAATTTTCAACTTATGATTCATCATGAAGTTTAATTAACATAATCACCCACTGTTGAAGTTGCCATACTCAAAGGGAATTTGTATTCGTGTGAGTTCAAGCTCCCAAGAAAATCAATTTTACAATTGGAAGTTCAATCATATTGCAAATAGATGAAATGCATTCAAAATTGGACAGAAAGCATCCAATGCACATAGAACGATTTTTCAATAATACTACACCTCACATTGGCAATCCGACAAAATTAAAGTTGCTACAACTTAATTATGAAGTATAATATCATCCATATTCACCAGACCAATACTTTGGGCTTTAATACGCAGTAAATGTGTTCTCAGTAAAGGATTGGTAATGAGAGCATTTGAACAATATTTAGTTTCAAAAGACACCAATTTCTATAAGAAAAGCATCTATACATTTGAAGCCCGGTGGGAAAAGGTTATGTAAGAAAATCGTGCCCATTTTGACTTAAATCCTGGCTTGTTTAAATTTTAAGTTATTTTTTTTCCTTTCATTAACGGCCATTTCAGTTGGGGCAACCTAATGTCATTTCGTTCTGTAGCATGTAAATTTCGTGCAAAAAGTATCGGATACACTGCCAAAATGCTTGATTTGCCATATATTTAAAAAATCGACGGATTCGAACCTATTATCATAATCAAATGATTAATTAGTGTATGAGAATAAGAAATATTGAAAGGAGATCTCGCATTGAAAACTTAGGTACAAAAATCAGAAATCATATTCTCAATTTCTGCCAATTTTGAAGCGAAATAAAAGTTTTTGCAATATATCAGATACTTTTTGCAACCACTGTACAGCGGAAAAGAGAAAGAGATAGATAAATAGATTATAGGTATTGTATTTTTTCTTTTAATCGAATTACTGTAGCCCCACAAATGGCTAATCAACCAGCTAATTGGTCTACAGAATAATTTCTCTTTGAGTGTCCGTCGGTCTTCGTGTGTCCCCAGGGGACTCCTTATCACGTGCTTGCTGCCCCACCTTTGAAAATGTGCAAAAGCACACTGTTAGGCACCATCTAAAATGATTTTTTGTCTTAAAAAAAGAAAATGATTTTGGGTATCTCTTTGGTCATATCGCAACGTTCTTTCAAAGATAATGCTAAATAAAACAATTTTTTTCTATAAGTTCAGATAAAAGATCTCTTCCTTTGATAATTTTGGTGGAGTTTGGTCTATTTTTGAAAGATAATTTTGGATAATTACTTTTAGATATTTCTGGTACACGCACAAACTACGTCGATTCCTTCATGCAAGGTACAGATATTTCAATTAGTTTTTTTTTTATTGCAGTTTATTTCCCAGGCTAACTTGAAGAAATCCAATTATCTTCAGCAACAATGTGTCTCTAATGATGGTGTTTTATTTTTGGTATTTAGCATTAATGTTCGGGGATTTGGTAAAAAAAGACCCATGTCCCAAGAGTATCAATATCTGTCATCTCAAGAAAGAGATTTTTATAATTTTTTTACTTATATCTCTTGACGTACGAAAGACGTACTTTTCATTGACTTATATGATTCATTCTGAAGGTGAAGAAAGATTTAAACATTGGAAGCGCAGGTGACCGAGCAGATAATAGTTTGGAGAAACTCAGACGGCGACTGTTCGTGTTTCCTTGGGAAAGGGATGGATTTATTTTACCCTTCGATTATGGGTAAAATAACACTGAGTGAAGTGAGTGACGCCACATCAGATCATTGTCGCCCCAAAGTCTATTTCACAAATCGTAAAGGTGCTAAGTATAGTGATATAAGAAGCCTAATCAGGGACGACGGAAGCCGTAGCCAGCGCAAGCGTATATCAGGTGCACATACTCTACTCTATATGTTTCCTGCCTCTCATGACGCTAGCTGAGGGGTTGGACTTTCCTGGTTCGAAATCGAAGTTGCTCGTCTCCTAGACCAAGGAGTCAAATATTCCATGTTACTTTAGCATAATTACTTGAGAGGATTGGATTCATGTCTTTCGCAAGGATATTTGTGTGAAATAAATGCCAACTGCCTCAGCCCGTGTTTGAACTGTGCTCATTGATTCCATTATCCAGGATGCTAACTATTTGGCCACATCCATAGAAGACTTTACGATGAAGTATTACCCTCGACCAAACTTGGAACGTAACTGAACGATTGGCCCTTCCACTATGAACCGTGCAACGTGCACAGGAGGGTATCATGCTGGGCGTCCGATGGAGGGACTATACGCACATTATATTAGAGAAAAGGATATATAATCGATTACAAATCTCAGATAGCACTGGACAGGCTGTGTTACAAGAAGGTCAGACAACTGCTCTATCCCCATTGATCGTAAGCAGAACTATGTTTGCTATGAAATAAGATGGTGTGATGATTTAAACATGTTCGGGAAATATTGGCGATGCAACGAGATATCCATTGAAATTTGCTTACATTATATTTTTAGTTTGGAAAAATAATCGGTAAGGTGGAAGTCATGCTTATTAATCGACAGAGTGATTCAGGGATGAATTATTGGCTAATTCCCGAGTTACTGTGCTGTAGAAATCATGCTGATCTTGCAAGGTATGGATAGTTAGCTTGATTCCAGCGTAAATCTTTAGAAATGCTTTCTTTACCCAAATGAAGTGAATTCCAACAAATATCTACTCATTTCTTATAGTTCTTAAATAATCATCATGGTAAACAAGAAAAAAATCTATGACATGGTATCAATAAGTTTTGCCTGCATTCGTCAACATCTATTTCAATAATAAAACTATTTGCTTCTAACTGAGTTTCCAAGTTAATCTTCGTTGAAACTTTAGAAACAAAAAAAATCATTGTGACTAAAACAAAAAGATGATGCATTGGAAAATGAGATATATAAACATATTTAGGTGGTTACATTAGTTATAAACGCTTTCTTTCTTGAACTTCTTATCTTTTTCATCTTGAGAAGTAAGAAATAATATGAAGTAGTGGGATGTGAAAAAACATTCTCCCTTCGCTTGCTCTCTCTATCCTTTTTTGCCTTATGAATGCTATAAACTGATTCAGATTTTGTATGAGCAAAAAACGTTTCGGCAGTCATAGATCTGTCGACTTTTATTGTAGTTTAAAATGACATCAGCAATTTTTACGTTGTCATTTCTTAATAGATAAGGAGGTGCTCATGGCTAAACGATTGGCTGTGCGGATAATACAATCGTCGAGCAAGACTCGAACCTTGACTCAGACAACCTACGTTCATCTCACAATAATGGTTTTAAGAAAGGCATGAATCCATCTCCCCGGTAGGGAAAATAGTGAGCGACACCACTTTTGGCGTTAGTTGTATCTCAGTCAATTATCACATGATGCATACCTCGAAGACAGAAAGGGTGTGATAAAACGAGTGATATTTGTTATCCAGGCAGGAACGGCTACACAAGAATAAAGGCAATAAGTTGTCTAATCCAAAACTGGAGCTGATTTTATTTTCCCACTATAACAAGAACAAGAAGCATAGAGACAATTCTTACCAAAATCAGAGGTTTAAATTTCAAATTCAATTTCATTAATTTGTATTCACGATCAACCGATTGCCAGGAGGCTGTCATACTGATTTAGCTAAATCTACCAATCTTAGATAGCAATAGAAATTTGCCATACTTATATGCATGGGCTTATTTTATTCTAATGAATAAATACATTTATACATAAAACATATTTTCATATCTTTTTATTTATTATATGTACAGTACATAGTTTCTGTACTCATCTTCAGTGGAAATTATGGAGTTTGACCCTGCATCAACGAGGCTTGTTTATGAGTAAAGTCTGTTTATTGAATCGCGCATACCAAAGTAAGAATAGTCAAACATTACAAGGTAACAATCTCACCTAGTTGAAAATCTCATCTGTGATGCTGACCTCCAAATGTGAAGTGAGAAAAGATAATTAGCGTCTCACACTATCAAAATCTTCCAGTTAATTTATTACTGAAACAAGGTTTTAAATATAATTTCATGCCTGTCCTGTTGTCTCTTATGAAGAAACTAATTTGAAAGAGAAAATCTTTTGCATGGCTATGTTACCGTGGGAAATTATTGATCATCATCATTATCTATAATATAGCTACTATTTACCTTCTTCATGCTGTTGCCTTTATGTTGCAGCTGGACTATATTAATGAGTTGATCGCACAGATTGGAATAAAGAATATATTCAACATGAGATAGTAGCAAAAAATTTACAGTACCTCATCTAATTAAAATGAATACAAAATAGAATAAACAAATTGGATCCCTGAAAATCCCTATTTTTACCATTAGTATAGTAATGGTTGACAAGGTTGTGATGCTTACCATCACTACTGTAATGAATTTTATCCTTATTGGGTGTCCCATTACTTGCGTCAAACTGAATTAAGTTTAGAGATGCCAAGCGAATCCTCCTTCAGAATTTACAGTGTATACACAGCTTAGTTTGACACAAGGTCAACAGTAGAGAGGCACCAGTGAAGATAAAATCTCTGATTGATTAACTAAGGATTTCATGGAATGTTGATTTCACATGATACCCAGGGATTTCGCGATATCACTAGTTTCATAATCTCACCGTCTGCACTGATGAATCAATCAGAAAGTTTTTTTTAACTTATTATTTAAAACTGTTAAACCATTCCATCACTGAAATAGCTTTGTTCAGTTTTTAAGTTGCTCTGGCTGGCTATGTATGTACATATCTATGTATCATCCGTACACCTGGAACCAATGGCTCCAGAGGGTTGAAACTTACAACGTTTTTACTTCTGATGATATTTACGAATTTTCTTGTCTTCCCTCGGGGGCGGGGGTCAATCTAAAATATACGTTTATACCAAATTGATCCCTTACTTTGTGTCTGACAGCATTCACACTTATTTTTTTTTGGAAAATTCATACTTTTATTGATCACTTCCCAACAATAGCAAGAGAATAATCTTTTCATTGATTTACCTTTTTTTTTCCAATTTTTTTAATTGATCATCCCAACACCTGCCAAAACTATTAGTCGCACGATGGTTGCTATTGAATAACTAACTATGTTTGTTTACTAATTATTTTTGCTTCCATACAATTCCCGCTGGTAACAAATACAAAATGATGAAGCGAAAACTGAATCACTCGGTGATTGAACAATTTTAATAAATATTAAATTTTCGATGCTTCCATGTTTCAGATTAAAATCACCTGATTAGAATTCTTCAAAAGTGGCTTTCAATAAAATAACAAAAAAGACTGGTTGCTGCAGGGCTCAAACTCCACTCAAACTTCTACTCCGACTGAAAATGACTTCTACAACTTTTGTATCGTAGATATAATAAATAAATAAAAAAATTGTTAGAATGAAATAAGCCTGAGAATATCTGCATGGTGAATAGAAAATAGATGAATGTTTAAGACTTGCAATTTAGTCCAGTTAGTATGATAGCCTCCTGGTAGTTGTTCATAAGTTTAAGTCATTTTAGTGGAATGTGAATTTTACAAATCGGTTTACATCCCTATTTTTTGTGAGGTTTGCTCTCATTATTCTTGTTGTTGTTAACTTCAGTTTTTGAGTTTGGTTAATATAAGTGTTTATTGACAAATATAAAGTATGAATTTATATCTATTATGGATACTTTGCTGCTATTACAATATTAGAGAAAGATGAATTATTTGTTAGTATTACTTATTCTTTGTTTTACGCCATGATTATTAAATTGTTATGCTATATAGAGACTTTCAACTGGCGTCGCTTGTGGTGTTGTTGATCTTCAAACTTATTGAGCACCTCTTTCCTTAGGAAGCATTCGGCACAGTTGAAAATAAGGGAAATGAAACGCAGGCAAACAGTTCATATGAGACATCCAGGCATAGCGGCTCAAGCGCAAAGACCTGAACCTGTTAAGACCACATGACAAGACCAAAAAAGCTATTCAAAAAATAAGTTTATCGAGAGTATGCCTTTGTAATATTAACATCATAGGAAATAACTGGACTCTCCTCTATTACCAGATACACAACGAATGTATTGATATGCGTACAAAAGAAGAAGCGCAAATAACTCTGTCTCCACGGCTTTCTTCCTCCTCGGGCTTTTTGCTTTTGTGATAGGTTCCCGCTCCTGTTCTAATAAGGTTATTTTTGGCCCACATATATGGATATCCTGTTCCGCTCTTCAGATGTCCCCACAATCGTGTCAATCAGAAACTGTCTGCCAAAACTGTCACTAAAATAGGTTTCTGCAGTTTTTAAGTTGCTCTGGCTGGCTGGCAGCCGGCCAGCCAGCCGGTGTATGAATTTATCACGAGTTCGGGCCGCATCAATGGAGATTCAGGGCTAAAAATCGAAACATTTACTCGCTAGTATGCCTCGCAAAAACAATTAATTTAATTAATCTAATTTGTTTTTTTAAATTGAGGGTTCAATGTGCAGTGTAAGTTAATGCCTCATTTTGTTTCAAGCAGTATTTACGCTCGCTTTTTTTTCCAACTTTTTTCCAATTCAGTTTGTTTAAGGACCATTGCCCAACGTGCCCTAAGAAAGGCAGAGGAGCTTGTTCATTGATTATCCCCCTTTCCAATTTTTTTAACCGATCACCCCGACACAGCATGCTACCAAAAAACGTTTGTTACGTGACGGTATATATTGATTGACTAGCCAGACTTGTTCTCATAGAATTATTTTTGGCCTACATGTGTATTCAGTTTCCATCTTTAGATGTCTTCAGAATCATATCAATTTGCACTTTCTTCTAATTGTCTCCTGGAATATCCCTACAGTAGTTTTTCTTCCCCTTTATCGTTTCCTCGTTTCAGAAGTTTTCGATTTCCCTGTTGATCCGCCTATCAGTCCAACTGCAACTTTCAGCGGCTGTAATTATTCTTTCATCCAACTGCTTTCTGTAGTCTTCTCAGAAGAAAAATCAAAAGATAGGATATACCAAATAGTTTCCCACCGCTGGCTACAGCTCCCGCTATCCTTACTTGGGCTCCTTGTTTCACATTACTAATTACTCGGCTTATTTAGAGAATGTCAATTGGACTTGGAGACTGCATTAGAGGAGTCATTCACTATTTCACTTAAGGCAGAGGGAAGAGATCAATTCATGCCTTCTTCAAGAACACTGGTGCGAAGTGAACACAAACTGACCCAGCCGGAGTTCGAGCTCGGCTCGCCAAATTCATTCTGCGTGTCGTTACTCGGTTCCACAAAAGATAAAGTACGTAACTTTACCTATGTACCTTTATCTTCGAACAAAAAAGTACTTTCTTTCCGTCTATTTTTCAAATTGATTGAAGCTTTTGAATAGAGATACATTTTTTTTGCTATCAGCGATTTTCTAGCAATTTTAAAATTTGCTGACAGCAGTTGTACAACAAACACAAACGAGCAAAGCTACACAAAAAAAGATTCTATTTTAACAAAACTAAAATAAAAATAAAAATACTTGGAATAGTCATTTTCAAAAAATTATCTACGAACAGAAACTATATTCGAACAAGAGAAGATTTTGATTACGTTGTTCGTCTGGACAAATTTCTTAGCTTATTTTTTTAACGACGAGTATATCATACAAAATGAACCTTATACGATAATTAAAACACTTTGTCTAATAGACAGATAATCAAGTTTAAGATCAATACATCAAATTCTCCAGACAACCAAATACAGATAAATTTGATTGCGACAGAAACCTTAAAAACAAAAGAAAGAAAGAATGATAAATTCATTATCCGAAAGTATAAAGCTTTTAATTGTTCAAAAAAAGAAAAAGAAAATGATTTATATCATTTCATTATCTCTGTCTGAGAACCTTTCAAATACAAGCCTAAAATGACTGTGATCAACCAGAAATAAAGTATATCCACCCCAAAAATTTGCACAACCCTAAAAAAAATCCCAATGAAATATATTACGGATTAGGTAAGTTATCTAATTGAGAAAAAAAGGAACAATGACGACAATAAGTCTAAAATGACCGTGATCAACTGGAAGTAAAGTATCTCAATTCAAGAACATCTGGAACACAAACCTAAAATGGACGTAATTGACGAAAAGTGAAGAGAATGACTGAAAAATGGACTGATACATTTATTCAAAATAAAACAAAATACTTTCCATTGAAAATGATCAGTATTCAGTATTGTGGGCATTGTTCTCAATTGCATTTCCAGTCCAGTGATGTATAAAGGTCGCAAGGTTCCAACACTGTTCAAAAGCATCCCCATGGTCTAAATGCTTGTCTTGCAATAACACCAGCCGATTGGCATCTGAGTTTTTTGATGGATTCTATGATATCTCATATCATATGCAGAATTGTAGCAAACAAAATGAAGAGGTTCATGGGATATTGGTACGCCTGCAATGGAGAGGTCCAATGAATCCTGAAGAAGGTCTTTGTCTAATGATGGACGTTAGAAGGTTGTTACTGGTGATGATGACGTTGAATTTTAGCCAGTCTCTTTCATCTCTTCGATGGTTATACAATCTCTCTCTAAGGAAGTTCTCTCATCATTACTGATCCATGTATTTATTAGGGTTTAGATATGAGCTTTACTGGACCATTCAAGATGACCTTCAACCACTTCTCGATTTCCAAAAGCTGTGCACCAACACACTGTCCAACTAGACTACGATATAGCTTAGAATTTCAATGATATATATATATATATATATATATATATATGTAATAAATATTTATGTAATATATATATATATATATGTATATATATACATATATATATATATATATATATATATATATATATATATATATATATATATATATAGAGAGAGAGAGAGAGAGAGATACTTAGTTGTTTATTAACACCGTTGACTCTGTGTCCCGATTTTATTTTTCAAACCATAAGATTCGTAAATTTTTTCCCAGTAATTAGGCGCCCAACGTATAACAATTTTCATTCTAATCGGTTGAGCATTTCCGAAGTTCAATATTTTTCGCATGTTGACGTATGGTTATTTATATATAAAACGTAAACAAATAGTATGATCACTGGTAACTCATAATTTTGTTAACTCTTTGGGTTTCGTCAACATCATAGCCAAATATCAGCAAAATTTTACCAATTTCGAACTATAAATATTTTTGTTTATCCAGTGTAAACAAATAATCAGATCGTCTGTTATTTGCTATACCCCTGGTGGAATCTTTCCACCACTTTACGAACAAAATTTCAATGAAATATATTAGAGTTATCTAATTGAGAAAAATGAAACGACGATGACGACGAGGACGACGACGACGAGGACGACGACGGACAGACATCCATGGCTTTTTCCGTTGGTGGCAAAAAGAGAAAAAATATTCCATTAATAGAAGTACGTAGCACTTTTGATAAAATCAATGCTTTTTTTCAGTCAGGTTGTTCCCAAAGATTTCTTGAGGCTATTATTGCACAAAAAGATGGTAGTGTTTAATTTACAAAAATGACGCTGCAATACAGTACCTGTTTTTTGAGATTTCTTTTCTCTCGTACAAAACACCTGGTCACAGACAGCATCTTCAGGAAGAAAGAGACACATTCCAGGTGGTACATTTTCGACCAATTATGGTTGATTGGAGGCACTGATTCTATAGCAATTCAAAAACCAAGAATGGAAATTATCGAAGGAACACTAGAAAGAAACCAGTCTGATGAATCACTTTTTTGGTAATTTTGGCAACATCCCGAGTTTGGTTTGATCAGTTAAAAAATCAATAAGTTACTTTTCTCGCCTTTTGTTGTGATTACTGAAAATAAGTCTCAATTTACCAAACACAAGCCTGAATCCTGATGGACACAGACGAAGGGATCAATTGCATAAACAGACACATCTAAAAACCTTTTCAAGAGAGGAATTCAAAAAAACTTACCTAGAAAGAAACTGAGAAATTGAAAAACAAAAATGAATGCCTCTGGACACAAACTAAAGGACCAATTTAGCATACATTTACTGTGCAAATTCAATTCCTACTAAAACCTACTTTTAGACAGGGTAGGCGTTCATATTTTCAAACCTTTAGTTTCATTGGTACGACATGTCCGTTGTATACATAGTTTCATTGGTACGACATGTCTGTTGTATACATACATAGTTTCATTGGTACGGCATGTCCGTTGTATACATACATAGTTTCATTGGTACGGCATGTCCGTTGTATACATTCATAGCCAGCTGGATAAGCTTGAAAACTGAAAATTTCTGATACTGTTCTTCAATCTCCAACTGTTAGGTTCGAAGTAGACTTGGTTGTCGCTTAAATGCAATGATTATTATCGATTTTACTGCGTCATGAACATAGTTTTGTATTACATGTTGTCAGTGCCAAAGACACAATGGTATGGAACAACGTCGCGTATGAATATTTATTCAGTGATTCTCTTGTTCTTAATTGTAAAAACTATTAAGCAAATCTACTTGTATAATGATTAGTGCGATTTTCAAAAATCATTTTGTCCGTAACAATGAACTCATCCACTTCAACGTAATTTTGCTGATAAAAGTGTCTTTTTACCCTCCATTTGAAACAATAGAATTTTCTACTGAAATGCATTAAATAGTTTCTTTTCCTTAAAAATCATTTCATAGAAATACAATGTATGTATTCACATTGAAGGTGCTGCAGGGTTAGGTACAAATGGGTAGCTTTTTTTTAATAAGATCCACTTCCAGCTCGGCAGGGCACCTGGTATTTCCCAATGCGTCAACCAAGGCGCAACGTTTCTCACCTTTGGTATTCTTCACGAGAATCCGTGTTTTCAACTTGATTAAGACGTAACTTCTTAGGGGAAGTTCCTCAATCATAGTCCACGGAATGAATAAACCAAAGTCTTTGGTTGATTGAACCACGGACTCCTGAACCGGAGACAAACATTCAGCCACTGTGATCGGCGTCAAACGTACGAGAGCATGAAAACTGTCTCCTCTCTTTCCTACCTGTTCACTTAAATAATGCATCGGATATTTTGAAATCATTTGGTAACACGATGCGAGGCCAATGGGTTCAGTTAAATCTGGAAGCCGTTGCAGGAACTGAGCTGGAGAAAGACTGCTTCTGTTTACAATGTTCATTCAATTCAATTTCTCTTTATGCTGCAACACTTAACCTTTAAAAAGGGAAATGTTACCGTGTAACGGCAAGAAATGTGAGACACTAACTAAACGATCACTGTAAACACAAATATCAAAATACTCACGTTAAATAACACCTTTCGGCTGGAATCTGAAATAGATTAATCCTATTTAAATGTTTCATGTCCTTAAACAGCTCACTAAACTAGAAACAAGTTCTTTATCACTAGATCATTTTGATCACTTTGAAAGGTATAGAATTGAAAAGGCCGAAAGGAAGAAATGTGATAATTTTCTTTAGGGGCTAGTTATAATGAATTACTGCAGGGCGGGGGCTATTTGCTTGTTTATTTTTTTTTTTCAAAGAAGGAATTGTAGTTCAGCATTAAGGCAAGCTATTAAATCGCTCATCATGACTACTTTTCAAAATTTCTTCCGTCTAGGTGATACCATTTTCCCTTTTATAATTATTATTCTTTCGTTTTTTCCACGCAACTTTGATTTTAAAGATCTTTTCAAACGATGAAGCTGCTACCAAAGTTTCCAGCCTTTGAGATCGATATTGTTCTTCAAATCTTCACAGATTTCCATTAATCTATGAATGAACCTTCGTTGACCGCTTATAACTCCATTCGTTAAGTACTTACGGGCAAGATTTTGTAAGATCCAATGCCGGCTTGTTTGGCTTGTCGCTGCTTTGTTCTCTCACAGCATTTAGTATTCCTGTATTATTACCGAACGACGCACTGACCAGGCTCATCATTGCTTAACTTCAGTGATCTTGCAATTGTTAATGTGATTTTTATCACATGGGTTATTTGAAATTGTATCTTCATCATTGTTGTTCTGAGCACTACTTTTCTGCCAGAACATTCTCTGATCGGCGCTAGGGTTCTTGGTTGCCCCAGCGCCATGTAAGGTACAGCATTACCTTATTTATGTATTCGTGTTTTGAATTGAGACAAAAGTACACTGTGCTGATTGATAATAGATATCCATGATTTAAATTCCATCGACTTATCCTCGATTATTAACATCTTTTTTTCATATTATCTCTCTCAGGTTTACCTCAATAGAGGATATCTTTCAGACATTCCTAAAAAATCTGACTTCAAGGAGTTTTCTTCTTTCTATTGTTAGAGAACGTTGACCAATTATATTTCCCCAAACTGTACAAATAGGTTTCTTCGTATTTTAAGTTGGTCTACCTGCTGCAATAGAACTCACAGGTTGGAAAATTAGAAATTTTTTATTTTCGAGTCAAGCAGATAAGGTTTTGTTTTTCAGATTTCCCACCCTAAATAGGTTTTTAGGTGGTTTAATTCACCATGTAAGTTCGTGCCTGTTTGTTTTTTTCTGTGATCCATCAAAGGGCGAGAAAAGTAATTTATTCTTTGATCACCCTTTAATCCAATCTTTTGATTGATCAAACCCAACGCAGCATGCTGCCAGAAGATGTTGGTTTCTATTGAGGGACTATCAAGACATTGATTTTGTTCAATTTATTCATTTTTCTTACTTTCGCATTTTATCTAGAAAGACCTAATCTCTCCGACGCAGGGAGGTGCTCCTAGTATTTGGCACCCTAGGCAACTACCTGAGTTGTTGGTATTTAGGCCCAGTTTTGGTCATGCATTTTCTATTTCATTAAGATGGAATATTTGGATTATTAACCGGAAAAAACTTGGTTCCTTCTCCGTAATCATAGATGACAAGTTTAAAAAACTTTTGACGTTTTTGCCTTACCTGCAAAGAATACGCGGATACACAAGTCGCTGCTGATCTCTCAAATCAGATTTTCAGTTCACCATCCTTTAGCTCAAGCAAGAAACGTACCGCTAAAGGGGAGAGCTGATATTTAGATGTAACAGGTCTGGTTAATCACTTACTAAAAACTGTCACGTAACAAACGTCCTTGTGTAGCAGGCCAGGTTAAGTTGATCAATTAAAAGCTTAAGAAAAGGGATGATCAACGAATAAGTCACATCTGTCGTCTTTTGTTGGATCACTGAAACGTTCGATTTTTTCAAGAAATAAGCGTGAGCGCTTCCCATAAAGTAAGGGTCCAATCCAGCAGAAACTTACATTGTGAATTGAAACCCTAAAAAGAATTATCTTAATAAGGGAATTTGAAAAAAAGATCTTTTCTGCAGACATTAATGATGATATCGGGAATACAACATGAAAAGCAAACTGTTGTTGAAAATGAAACAATTCATTGTGTCATTTTAACACAAATTTGCTCCCTATGTTGTCTTTCAAATACCATCCTCTCGGGATTCATATGCAAACACTGATCCTATGATAAGGATTTCATGTTCAAATATCCAGCCCTCTAGCTCCATTGGTGTAGCCATATATATACATAAACAGCCAGGCAGAGTCACTTTAAGACTGTATAGACCTATATTGGAATCCTATGTTGACAGGTTTGGATATTGGTTTCTAATTATTGATCAAGATGTAATGATGAAATGACTTGACCGAGATTAATGGCGGGCCAAGGGGGAGGACTGGCGGTCGCTATTAAAGAGGCTGACATCATCAGAGGGAGTGACACCAAGGTGACTGAATTTCCTATAATTTTTAGGAAGTTTTTTTTAATTCTTTTTTTTTATGAAACATGTGTCGGTCCACACAGTTGATGTTAGCTGTTAGAATACATAGAGATTCTCTGACCACTATACACATAGTAGCTAATAGGTGGAACCGGTAGAATAAAGCTTTGACGAGCATAAATCTATGATCAAATTCCCCAAATCTGTATCTCCAGAAGCACCGAATGAATTTTTTGATAGAGAGATATTTTTACGCTTTTTTTCTTCCTACATTTATGTATATGCTCATGACTATCCAACAGATATCTCAAAGAGTTCAAAATGTACACAATGAGTTTCTGCCATGGGTTACATCAACCATAGGACCGCCAATGACTGAGATATATAGTATTGGAATTTGTATTTACTGAACGTCGTATGATCCGGCGTTAATCCGATATAGTTTTGAATTGCATGTGCTGAAAAATAGGTGTTAGGCTTTTCTACAAAAAACAACAAAAAAGTGAGAGAAGTCTGGATGAAAAGTTGTTACAAATCAAGAAAAAAAAAGAACTTTATATAAGTAATATATGAGTAAAAAAAATAAGTGTAATCGATCTTTTCAGTATTGATTTTGTTTGAGGAAAGCGGATTTCTTTTTACGTTCTCTTGATCAGTTGAGAATTAAACAAATGTCCTGGAAATATATTATTGCTTTTATTGAATTAAGGATTGAAAGCAGACAACAGAGAAAAAATAACATCAATTGTTTTGAATAATTATCCGAGAATTTTACCGATTCTGATAAGCACCGGATTTGGAATTATGTAAATCTCCCAAAAAACGAGAAGGAGAAGAATGCAAATCTAAAATCGTTCAAACTCAATTCCGCTATTTATCGGAAATATTAATTTTCAAATCAGGAGATGTTTCCCAAGATCAGCTTGAAACTTTGTTCACAGACACTTATTTACCACGAAATAATCAATCCATTCAAATAAGTTTTCGTAGAAAACAAAAAAAAATCTGGTCATTAAATTTGTTTACTATCACCATCTTTCTGTTTTATTCATTACAAATAATATCATCAGTGTTGTTGGTCATGGACCTCCCTCAAGATTCGCCAGAACTTTCTATCATGGGCATTGCAGGATCAATACATTCTGAATTCGTCATCTTGTTATTGCTGGCTACAGTTTAAGATATTCTCTCGGAGGATCGACGTTGTGAGTCCAGATGTGTAGCTGTTGTTTGATGTTCTTGCGACATGACCTGCCCTTTGTCATTTTGGGTTTTCTAATGAATTCTATGATATTTCTGACTCTTGTTTGTTTTATAATTCAATGTGTTGTCTTGTGAGCTCTCAGTATGAGGATGGACATAATTCTTCCTGTGCACGTTACATGGTCCTCTGTCTGGGGGAGAATCCTTTGCTTTGGTTCCATGTTTAAGCTCCATATAGTCGGGCTGATTTCCTCGTCTACCTTGTTCATTATTTCATCATGTTCCGGCCGTGAACCTACCGGCCTTCTTTGGGTGTTCTTTGATCTGGATTGTAGAATACGAAAGAGAACATACGTTCCAGGAAGTAATTTCCCATCTCAGGCAAAAGAGCACCCGAGTCAGTTGATTTATGATTGAAACGTTGTGAAAAAATTAACAACGTCGACGAGGTTAACAATCTTCCGGTAAAATCAAATAAAAAACTTTGATCATTAAGATGAACGATAGTTATAACGGTGTCACCTTGTGATAAAGTTGCAGACTGAAAAAGATATTCAAAACATTTTCATTAATTTGATCATCTGAGTGTGACTACTGATGGCATTGTGTGTTTTTTTTATTACATGTGATTAAAATTGATGCAGTCTGTACATGGCAATGAAGTATTCATATTTTATATCCATTGTTTTCTGATATCATTTCCCATGGATCTGTGTAGATATCGATTATTTCATTAGTTCACTCATACTTAGATTGGCTCATAAGCAACATAGAAGTAGTGGCAAATCAACCATTAGGCTGAGTAAACCAAGGCCTTGTGATCCGAGAGAGAGAGAGATAGGGGATTGAAAACAAAAATTAAAATGTAAATTAGTGTACAAAAAACGGTTTAATCGAGTGTATGAAAATTGGTTCAATTGGCTGATCCAAATAGTCTTAATTGAGTATATATAAAATGGTTCAATGAGGTGTAAAATAGTGTTATTGAATGTACAAAGTATTGTTTATTTAAGTGTATGAAACAATTTAATTGAGAGAGTATTCAGGATTATATTTGATCACTTTTGGATGGATTGTTTTCTATGTCTTGAATATCACAAATACTACAAATGTTTTCTAAATCAGACTCCGAACATTTGAACATTTAGAAGTGTTCATTTTATCTATGTTGTTCGAATATCTTAAAGACGATGAATGACAAAAAAAAGTCAACACAAAAAAGTATCAGAATGTTTCGGGGCTCGCATGAAGTTAACAAATAATATTCTGAAAACTCGAAATTTGATTTTTTAGAAATAATGTTTTTTCTTATTGTATACGTTAATGACAAATACTACTTTTTTTCAAAGATAGAGGGTAAAATATGAGTATCTGAGAAAATAAAGTCATTCACCCCTCATATTTCATTCAGATTTAATATTTTATTCAACCTTCATTTACCCTTGTAGTTTTATTCATATCCAAAATAATTTCATTCATTCTTAGGGGAATCATTCACCAGTTTGAGAAACACTACTCCATAGGTAACTATCTCGTCTGGCCATTGATAGCTTCAAGGTGAATTATTACCAACATTAAGACAAATATAAATTGATGATATGTCTATCTATTCTAGAGTTCTGTTCAGAGAATGGTAAGGTTTTAATAAAAATAGTATCGTCTAAAACAGAAAGGAATCTTCTCAGTATTATTATTTGACCACAAATGTCCCTTAGGAGGATAGATAATCTGTAGAGAATGTCAAAAGAGCGCAGTTATTGTCAGCTGAGTTATTCGCCTGGGACCATCAAGGGAAATAACCCTGGCTTCTTTTCGGTGTGAATTTAATGATGTTTGTGCAGTGAAGCAAGTACTCTTATCGTTTGTGAGGGTTAAGTGTACCAAAAACCTTTATGTAGTTATCCTCTCTTACCTAAACAAGAAAAAGAGCAGATACTGCCCAAAACCTGTGGCGTTTTCGAATCACCGTATCTCCGGAAAAGCTGTTCGCAATGGAACAGTCATCTTAGTCACAGATTCTACGGTTTTTCAGTCTATCTATCTATCTATCTATCTATCTATCTATCTATCTATCTATCTACGAGTGCAAGCGGATGGGTGTCCCAGGAGCCGCTGGTCACATCTTTGGGGCTACATCCTTGAAAATTTTCATAAATCTACCACTACGCAGCATCTGAAAAGGAGTTTTTTTTGGATATCATTTGTTTTTGTAATAAAACTATTTATTTACAATTGATTAAAAAAAGAATAATGTAAAGATAATACATGATTTTAAAAAAAGCACTCTCTGAAAATGTTCATAGCACCTAAACGTTTGTATCCATCTTGCATTCAAATGTTACTTCGTCATAAAAAGTTCATAATATATGATTACTTTTGTCTTCACTTCTATTTGCATGTGTGGACACAATCATTCTTATCTTGTTTAATTCTTACATAACGTCATGGACTTGTTTTTCTTAGATCTTGCAATATTGTTGTCCCCATCTAAGGAGTGTGTTTCTATTTGTGTTCCCTATCGATTATAGGTCATAAGTGTACGCTTACAATATGATGTTAATAGCTTCCAGAATTTCGAAGGAAATTTCTAACGTAATATTCCTTTCCATATCGAGAATCAACTTAACAAAAGAAATAAATTACATACCGTGATGTGAAAAAAATCTCTCTCTCTGTCCACTCTTTCTGTCTTCTTTTCTACTTATCTCATCCCGATTTTTACAATATGGGTTCAATATATAACTGCTTTAAAAGTCTTTTGATCTTTTGTGAAAAAAATGCAAAATGCTGACAACTCTAAACCCGTCTTTGTGATCCAAGGGTTATTGACATCTGCTAAACTTGGTCGTGATATCATGAGGGTCTTTTGTCCTTAGTTGTGCAATCCAGTACAGGAGTGTTCATGGATGTGTCTTGAGTTGGATAGCCGTACGGATACTGACTCCCTCCAACATTTGTCTATCTGTCCATTGTCCCGTAACTCAGTGCAGGGGTTCGGTTCCATTTATCTTGTCTTGGGTCACCCATCTTTGTTGAGTTTTGTGCGAGAGATTATCCCTCTCCAACCTTCTTCAATCTTACTTTTTATGCTAAATGCCAACCAGAGAGGCATTGGGTATAATTCTGAAAGTATTTGATAGACTTTACCATTGATTAAACCCACGACCTACCAGACTGGAGGTGAGCACTCTATTGCAAAGCCACGGTAATCGATTATTATCGAGGATATACAACCTCTATACTGCATAGACAAACACTTATAATCAGTTGATGACACTTTTTTGACCCAATAGTTATTAGAGATCAACTTACAAAAGCCAAAAATATACAATCGTTATTCCAAACCACACACAAGGGAGGAATCAATACGAATAAATACAGCATAACTGCCGGCATTTTATGAATCTTTCTAAGGTATTTCAGACGGACTAACAGTAATGATGTCTGCGAATATAATGGGTAGAATGTTTTGATTGCTCAGGCAAGCCACTTTTTTTTGTTTTCTTACATTTTTTATATTATCCCCGAAGGAAAATCCTTCATTTTGTGTATATATTGTTATTCTCAGATTATATCCTCATTGAGAGTGTCCATTGTTACTAATATCCATTTCCGGCTTGCCAAGTCCATTAAAGCCTCGTTCTACTGACGTACCCAGTTTTCCCCAATGGTCATTCATCTAGGTACAGACTAGTCTTGACGTCGCATAACTTCAATGATTACAAGCGAGCCGGTGTATCCATCGTGATTTTAGCTATAACCCTTCAGTCTCGGAGAGAGGTTCTTCAATCCTAGTCTTTTTGCTGAATGCTTAGCGGAGGAACATTGAGCACCATTTTTGAAGTCTGTGTTATGACTCAGCGGTGGATTAAACAACTGCATACCAAACTGGAAGTAAGTATTCCACTCCTGGGTCACAGTGATCGGACTTGAACTTTATAAACAAACATATTTATCAAAACAGTTGGAAAGCCGAAACTTTGATCAACCTTCTGGAAGCCTATAATAAAGGATAATAAACTAGCAAGTAAATAAAAGGTACCGAACAGCAGGTAGTTATTCACCTTATTAAGTTGTAGGGTAAACCAATTAATATGTTGTATCAAAAAATCTACATTAATTCATTTTGAAAAAAATATTGACTGTGCACAAAATTGCAAGCTGGAAAAGTAACAATATAATCGAGAAATATCTTGACGACTAAAATATTTCCAATCAAAGTCGAATACCGTGGTTTTGTTCCTAAGCTGGTTTCGGCATAACTGATTAGAATCGGATTATCATCAACTCAGATGAGGAAATATACTATGGAATAGCCAACAATGTCTGATCATTATTCTAAATGTGATTCTAAATGTTTAATTCTAAATGTAATAAATAATTTTTGATGATGGGCGATCGAACAGTTATCGGAAATTGCATTTTATGTCTTTTTTTTTCTAGAAAATGAGTGAATGATTGCGAATGATTGCGCTAATATTCATTAGAAAGGAAATTGGGATCAGTTAGATTTTCAAATGCTCAGTCAGCAGTTTTCATTTATTCCTTTGATTCTTATTGACTGGTATCCTAATTGCTTGTCATAATCGCTTGACATGTGTAGCGTAATTGCTGACATAATGTCATTGCCTGACAGTAATTGCGTTACACTCATTCAACAATTATATCATTGCCTCAGAATGGTTCGGTCAAATCATTTTGTATGGCGGAATAGTCACTGGCTTTAAACCTGCAGTAAAGTTTGTCCTCCATTAAAGAGACGTTCGTAAAAGAGAACTGAAGGCAGGCAACAATCCTGCCTGCTGTGAGACTGTAGCCACAGACTGCAGTAGATGGAGAATTACCATCAAGGCAGATATCTAGACGAGTGAAAAGAGCCAAGAGGACTGATAAGCAGAGTAAAGAGAATGCAGGCGGTTGAGGGGGTCAGTAACAGCATTTACATGGCCAGACGTAGGCAACACCTGCAGAAATTGGGTTTGTTGGTCTGGGCTGCACAGGCACAGTTGGCACTGCAGCTGGATAATACACAGGCTTTAGGCCCCTTCCCCATTGTCTTCTGAGACAGAAGAATGCCAAGACTGTTATTTCCTGCAGAGTGATGTCTTTATTCAAGAACATCCGCATTTGCCTATCGAACATTGCACTGCAGTATAAGACAAACATTGAAAGCAATGAACAATTGATTTTTTTGTACGTTGTTAATGTTGTTATCATAACGTTTCGGACGATCCATTCTACAGCCGTCTGGACAAAGCCTGGAATATTAATATGATGCCCATTTGTGCATTACGGGTAGTCATGTTACTGCAAACCATTTGAAATGTAGATAACCCCAATTTTGTTGAATTGGCCGATCAGTAAAGCCGTTATAAAGTAATGTGTAGAGTATTCGACTGCCTTATTCACATCTGAGAGCAATCCACAGACAGAATTCTTTCACCACGGGTAGTTCATTCGTTGACTATTTTTGACATTTCGCGACTGTAATGAGGGGAAAAAAGCTAGAATTGGTGATTATCGCGGTAATGTCGATATACCCTTGTTATTCTGAAAGATAGAATGCCGGAAAATAATCAGCGGAAAAAAATTGACGCTACAGTTGTTCATCTATTGACTCTATCGAGGTACAAAATATCTAAGTTAGCAATTAATCCTAATCGAGGTATAATATATATAAATTGGCAATTGATCTAGATTTAGATACAAAGTATCTAAATTAGCTACATTCTGAAGCATGAAAATCAAAATAAAAGCAAAGTAATATTCGCCATCACAGTCAATAATTGGACAACCGTAGCGTTAAAATTTGAAGTCATGTAAATCATTTTATTGAAGAATAAATTTGGTCGGAGTAAATTCTATTTATGACATTACTGGCATTTCCCACTCGAAAGCATCTAAAATGTAGTAAAAAAAAACTTCTAGATAATTTAAATGTTATCAACAAACCCTGGAAAGGTCCAAAAATCTTCTTCTCCAAAAGAAAGAAAAGCAAAAAACATTTCTAGAAAAGGGCTAATTGAGTATTGGTGTCAATTATTAAGTCTGTGTTGCATATGATTAAATCTAATTACTTCACTCTGCATGTAAAATGGTTTCGTTGTTATATTTATGTATATTTTCTGAAATTTAGCAACCCTTTCTAATACATTTACTTGCTTAATCAAACTAAACTGCTGGGCACACATTATCAACTATCAGAACTTTTCCCTTCATTAGGTATCACTTCAGTTCAATTATGACCAAGTCTCTTCATTATAAAGTGATCAAATTTATTTGTGCTCTCGAATGTCGAAAACTACACATCACAGACGTGAAATTAAGACGTATAAGAAATCAGAAGATCTCAAACTACTTACATCATGTGTCTTCAGATCGAATATTGTAAAAAATATTTGTCAATTTCTGTGGGGTCTGTGTCTCTAAAAAATATCATTTGCTTTCCAGTGTTGTCAGATTTACAGTTTTTTCCCGGGTAGTGTCGGATATGTAGCTAGTTATTTCATGTTTTTGATTCGTATGGAATCCTGTCAAATCATGGAAAATAGAAGTGGAAAGATGGGTTTGAGCTAATTGTCTAAGTGAACGGGGACCTGTCTACCTGCCTTGAAAATCAGCACTCAAAATCCTGGATTTTACCTTGGCATTAACACTGACCGGTATCAGGGAGATAATATTCAACTATCTTAGCTACAAGCTAAGCCAAGTATCATTGGAGATTTTCAAAATCAATGCTTTTTAAAAAGTTCAATTCATTACGAATAAATGACTGTTGTTTTTAACTACACCTCCAAAGCTTCCATTTGGAAAAGGTGAACTTCAATTTGAAAAAGTTTAACTCAAATATCAAAAAGTCGGATTTCAATTTCAAAAAGTAAATTTCAATTGAGAAAAAGTTGGATCTCAATTTTTAAAAGTTGCGTTTCAATTTGAAAAAGTTGAACTACAATTTTAGAAACGAATTTCCCGTAGAACTCAATTCCTCTGGAAGTGAACGATATTGTACAAATTGTACTGGAGCGTCGTGAAGGCTGCTATGAAACGCTGGAGGGTCGAGACATTCGACACATTTCACACTTTGATGGTTTCACCATTCTAGATTGCGTAACTTCGAAGAAGTAATCGATAAAGCAATGACTGCAATTACCTCACAGTTGGGTAAGATAACATACAATCATATGCAAAAGCATTTGGCACCAATCTTGGCACAACATGATTTCCGAATGAAGGACAATATGTGAACTGGGTTTCGTTTCTAATTATATATCTTCGTGGTTATAATGCACGTTAGTTTATGCTTGCAAACTTACGATATATATCTCTTCACACTTATAACCTTATATTACATATTGTAAAGAGTTTTTTTATTGTTTTAAATTGGAATTTAACTTTTCGTCCAACTCCATGTAATGTTGACTTTGTTTTCCTTACGTAATAATATTCCCTCAACAAAAACGATGACGTATATAGAAACTCATGACGAGTTCGCTTAGTAAGTTGAAATGGCAATATCAGCTTTTCAAATACGATGCTTTCGCATGAACTATATATTTTTTTATTTTTTTCTACTCTTCTCAGCCCAGATTATCGATGGAAGAAACTTGGAACATTGCTCCCACACGTCCCTCAATGATAAAGAGGATACATTTTTTTTCAATTCGGTTTGGTGTCTAAAATAGTTAGTTTCAAAGTGGAGTTTGACCTTGAAGCAGCCAGTTTTGTTTAATTTGAAGTTCAACTGTTCAGCTAAAAAGTGTAGTTCATTTGAATACATAATAGAGTTATAAACGTAGTAACATGAACATTTGTACACGTAAACACACACATGTACATATATACTAAGTACGAAAAAGTATCCGATACATTCGTTCACTTAACATCATTATATATGTATACACCTATTCACATATGATCTATTCCCAATATCGAACACTCTTCAGGCATAAATAATTCATCCTTCAAATATTAATGTATGGTGGATTAATGGATACACAGACTTGTTTATGTTTTGGCCCTTTTAGGGCTTCTTCAGTCGAATGATTCGATTTATTTGGATTCTTATTTAGAACGTTATTTGCGGGGGGGGGTCTATTTTTCTAGGTTCAAAACCTTCATCTTATCTTATTACCATTCATTTTCTTTTTTCTTTTCCTGGTTTAGTTATTGATCTTTGTGTTTTATCTTCCAAAGAGGAAGTGATTTCCTGTCTAGTTGTTATGGATTACTTAGTATGTTCCAGACACTTCTTTTATCAATGGGTTGGTAATCTATCAGCTTTTTTGTCAGCTTGTCACTTTGCAGGATATGTTGCTTGGGTGGTTTTGAAAATATTTATTACAATTTATCTCAGTTTTCTTTTTTTAACATTTTAGGTTTTGGAATCAAGTATAGACGTTTGTTTTACCTAAAATATACATTATTCTTGAAACAAGAAATATATAAATGAATTCATCATCAATGGTCTGCTAATCATGGAAATAGAGGAAAAGCAAGTCTGGCTAGAGCAGGGTCCAACTCTACTCCTACTTTGATTCTGATTGAAGATGATTATTTCAATCTTTGTGTTGTATAAATTATAAATAAAATATTATAAAATATTTTTCTACTATAAATGTATTTACTCATGAGAAATGAATGAACCTTTGCATCAGATAAATCTCATATGGGAATATGAACGATTTTTAAATTTAGCACAATTGCTAAGAGTCTCAAATACTGATCAGTTGATTTGGATTTCGAATCACGGTAGGGGAAATCAACTCAAGGTTCGATAACATTCAAACTGGGACAATTGATATTTAATTGGGCGTCTCGGAATATTTCATTTTTATTTTTTTTCTTTCAATCGTCATCATCAACCTTTTGTCGTTGGACATAGACCTTCCCCAAGATTTGCAAAACTCCTATTGCAGGCGTCGCGGAGCCAATACTTTCTGAACTTGTCAAGTTCATCACGTCATCTTATATTTTGTCGGCAACAGTTTTTCATATTATCTCTGGGGATCCACTACGTGAGTTGTGATTGCCAGCAGTTGTGTGTCATTCTTGCAACGTGACCTGCCCGTTGCCATTCTAGTATTCCAATGGGTTTTATGATATCCCTGACTCCTGTTTTTTCTCTAAAATACCGTGCTGCTTTGTGGTCTCTCAACGACTGTCTGGTCAAATCATCTAATAATTGAACATGTTATGGCACAATCAAGTTGGACATACCGAAGTTAAGCAATGTAGATGGGTGACAGTGGTGCACACAAGGTGCTGTTAGCAGCTAGGGTTCATGTAGGGGACCTCCCATCGTGACTGCTATAACCCTTCTAAGGTGGCGACCGATCAGATGACTACGCTCAATAACACAATTCAATTGTCCCTACCCTACCTCCACAAGCATTCTGACTATCGTGGCCGTGAGCGGTAACAAACAAATGAATAAATGAATGATTGGACATTGTTAGTATTCAATGCAGCCCAATTCGTCTGACCGGGTATTTCATCGATCTTCAATACTTCGGTTACATGCAGCCAAGCAGAGGCTTGTGTTGCGTCCATTCCTTTCAGCTATTTATACATGTTTGTTTAATTTCTTTAACTGTTGCCTTCGGTAGCATTTACGCCATTTTGACGTGTTTAACAATAGGAGAGAATAGTTCTTGCATCTGTGAGCGGATATTAATTTGATATTTTGCGATACGCGCTTATGCAGTGTTGAAACATGACATTGTTAATTACTTCCCTGATGCTCAAATACAAAATATGAATATAATCACTTGATTCATACCTTATGGTGATTAGTAACATGATTGCTGGCCCAAGGCGAAAATATGCAAGGATGCCTTTTTGCTCATGATAAATAATTAAACCATTTGCCCGCGAAATTCCAACTCTCTCTCTGTATTCTTCTGTGTTTTTCCCTCTTTCTCTGCCCTTTCTGTCTCTGTCAGCCAGTGTCTGTTCATCTTTCTTTCTCACACAAACATGCATCTTGGTAGTTTCTTAAGTAAAGCTTATGACCTTGACTACAAACTGAAATGTCAACAGCGAAATATACAACAGCAGGGGATTCTCCTTGGAAACCAAATTGCGAAGCGCAGCAACTTTGGACCAACCAGCAAAAGATAGGACTTTGACTCTAGATACTGGCGTAAAATCATTGACATTTAATTGAATGAATCCTCACCTCCCTCTATGTCTTCTCAGTTTCATTATTTATTTTCTCTTTAGTGCTCTTTTGCGATAAAAAGTGAATTTTGAAAGCAATTGCAACAAGGACAACATTGCACAGTTAATTCATTTATCCACTGCTGAATAGAAACCGGCTCGCGATAAAAAGCAACAGCAATAAGGCAAGGGTAAATAGCAAAAAATGGATAATAATGATTTACAATACTTGTAAAAGATTGATCAGCTATACTGAGCAACCAGTTTATAACATACATGACGCAGTAGAGATCGGGATAGGAGGTGAGTTCATGGACTTAGTTTGGAGTTGTGCTTGCAACTATGTGCCTTAAGTTCGATGAAACGAACTGTCGCACGTTGAGCGAGCCACCATCAAACATATAGACCCGCTTTCGATTCTCACCTTGAACTTATTCGTTATTCCGTATGTAAATTCATTTTTCTCACTGCTCAGGGGAACCCAGTCTGAGTTTAATTGCAATAAAGAGCAACGATAAGTAGGAATAGTTAAAGTAAAAATCTGCCCTGCTCCAAAGTTAGGAAAGTGCAAACAAGTAAACTCTTGGGAATAGGGCCTCTAAAACGCTTTTTTTCTTAAAATTGAAAAAAAAAACACCTTCTTTGAAAAGGGTCTAGCGGAGTACTGATATCAATTTTCTAGTTTGTAGACAAAACAGCATGACTAGGAGCCTTAGAGAAAGCGAATGAACAAACATATAAACAAACAACTGCAGATTCACAAAAAAAGAAAAGGGTAAAAATCCTCGCCAATTTTGATGGCTACAGTCGTTCAACTTCTTTCTTTTTTTTTCCAAATCAGAGCCACTTATACTTTCTTTTGGGGGTCAAGTCTAGGAGTTAAAATAATGAATGATTTCACCCTCATTTTAGAACTCCTATTCTGGGTCTGTCAGCAAACCAGGGTATTAAAGCACTACTTCTTAAGGCATGGACACTGGATGTGACGTGTATGAGGGATAATGCAATGATACCGAGGAGGGAAGATTCGATTGAGATTGCAAAGTTGTGTGTCTCTTACGTCCATGAATAGAAGAGTTGACGACCCAGGTTTGTAGGCAGAGCAAAAGTTTGGATCACTATGTCACGCACAGTTTAGCAGAACACAGTGGTTGCAGAAGCAAAAGGAAAGTGCTTTTCTACCCGGGGAATACGAAAGGTTTTCTTTAAAGAAAAACTTTGGAAAACTTTTCTTTGAAGGTAGACTTTCAAAAGAAACAAAAAATTCTCTCATTACTTGAGCTACATTGTTCTATATGATATCTATGAATATATAAATCCCAGATATAACTCTCCGTAGTCTTCATTATTCGTTAGAATCGACACTGTTGTTTTTCCTTTGGTACCCCTGTACGCAAAACACTATTGGCAAATGTATTTTTTTGTATTTTTTTTCTAACTAAACTCTTTCCTGTCTGCTCTCCCTTTACTTCTTTCGCCCAGGAACATCTGGAGTTTCTTCTCAACCTTTGTATTTCCTTTTATCATTTTAATCCACTCGGATATTGGCCAATATAGATCTCCATACCATCGAACCTACTTTTTAATTGTTTGGCGATGTAAACCAAATTAGTGCCAAATGTATTTTCATCACTTGTTTTTATTTCGGCTGTCCCCCGTCTAGCAAATGCAGTTAATACATGCTATCGGTGACGCCAATAAATATATCGTTGCGTTTTCCCACTTAAAGCGACACGTTCGTGTACCGACATAGCCGAGCCCGGCGCTACTGATTACGCGGCTCAGCAGCCTTACATTAATGATTTATATCAGAAAGATGCCCGGTCCTGATTCTATTAACCAACAAGTTCAGGCCGTGAAAAAAATTGATGAATGCATAGGGTTCCCCCTTTATCCGAAAATTTACTATGAAGCATTTTGTAAGCTGAAATGATGTAAAGCAAAAAAGCAATCGGCATTAATGAGTCTGCTGAAATCTCTTGGGCATCAAACCCCGCCCAAAATGGATAAGATTATATGTTAAGCTACCTCATAGGATGATATGATGGTAGGAGTTACAGGATATTTGGGTGTAGAAGAGAGAAGAGAAGGGTGTGCGCCGCCTCTATAATGGTTTGCAGGAGGAAAAAGCAGAATGCTTTTTTCGCTTTTCACCTTTTTCCGGAAAAGTGAAAAAGTGGCATAAAGTAAAGTTTCTAAAGACGGAAAAACCTGGACTTGGATTCTATTGGATTATGTTCTCCAAGGAAAGAAACGAGACAGAGAAATAGGAAAACCACATCGAACAGTAAATGGGCAACAAATTTATAAATTCTTCTTTAATAGTCTAACAGGAAACTCAGCGAATAACCAGGTGAAAAATTCATAAAAATCTTATCAATTTGAAATTTTACCAAGTTTTTTTTCACGGCAGTCTTCAATTAAATTGATTCGACTTGTCAGCGGCAATAAAATCCCCCATGTTATTAGATGAACTAAATATTTCTAATTTATATACTTGATATGCAAACAACGACGAAAGATATTTCCTATTAAATTATGCCTATTCAGCAGCGTTCTGTTTCGTCAGACTAAATACAAGACCTCGTGATATTTTTGCTTAAATAACAAGAAATAGAAGAGATTCTGTTCAATATCTGCCACGCTGTACATACAATCTTTACGGCGGAGTTTGTCAACAATTGTTTCTGTAATAAAACTGTTTCCAATCGATTTTTCAAGTTAATCCCTGTTATAACGTCCGAAACAGAAATGTAAAAAAAATCTATCGCATCGAAGGATACCGTCCGATGCACTATATAATTCATTAGGAATTTGAAAAAAACAAGTTATAAATATGTATCTGAAGTATATACATTTGCTCTAAAAATTGTATGTCTGCTTTCTTTCATATTTTCTACTTTTTCCATCCCAAGTTTGATCCGAAAAAAAGAATAATATGATCTAGCATGACGCAAAAAGAAGAAAATGCCCTTTTCTCCACCCACTCTCTCTATTCTTGCTTATTAATGAAGGCTATGAACCGACTCTAATTTGTTCTTAACAAGAAACCTTCTGGAAATCATAGACGTGTTGACTTTCGTTGCAGTTGAAAATTGAAAAAAAATTTTCTCTCAAATCAGAATCTGTGATACCTTCTCTTGGGCGCCGTCCAATAGTTACATAAACGAATTTGTTGACTCTCAAGCTGGAAACCCCTAGATTAGGTCAGTTGATGGGTCAAGGAATTGGAGAAATGCTCCTAAAAGTGTGGACATTGGATATGACCAGTATGAGAGATGAAACTATGAAGTTGAAGAGGTAAGTTTTGATTGAAATTGCAAAGAAGTGTGTTGCTTATGGACCACGAGTAGAAAAATTTACGAACCAGGTTTACAGCAAAGCAAAGGTTTTGATCACCCCACCACGTGCAATTAAGCAAATAAGTGGTGTAAACTGAAATTTCTATGAGCCAAGATAACTTTATTTGAATTCTATTAGAATGTATTTGTAAAGAAAAGAAACTAATAAACACTTTTTTACGGTAGAAGGGTGCATTGTTTAGAATAGCAGGTAGGAGATATTTCATCTGGAAATGTTTTAGTTTCAAGTGGAAGAGTCGATGATTGTGGATAGAGAACCAAGTGATTCACACTTCATTATACAAGTAGATTATCGTTTTTTTTCCCCGTAGGGTTCCAAACACTTGTGATGTGAACTTATTTAGAAACTCATCTATAAGGAGAATAATGGTCGATTGATAGGACTGATACCGGGCATTCAGAGTTTAGATGGTTTGCGAATATTCAATGTTATAAATGATTAATTTGAATCCGTCGTTTTGCGTGATTAGCAACCTCAGTGTCGTTTCTTTTTTGACACGTTTCACATTTGTTGTAAAACAATAAGTGAGGCTTCCAATGGAAAAAAAGCGATAAACATGCTTTGATCACGAATTGAATTTAATTTTTTATTATGGAAACGCGCATCAATCAAAGAGAAAAAAAAGCTTTCTTCCCATAAAAATTGATCTAAAGATTATTTGAAATGTTCTATTTGATCGTTTTCATAGTGGGTTGTAATAAATATCCGCAGGTATATCCCAATAGCTTTGTAATGGCTGGTGATCATCCTAAGGATGCGTTGCTACGCCAGAACAGTCACTATCATCATCAAAATATTTATGAGGTTTATGTTTGTTTACTAGCAGGGATATCCAACCTTCCCCGGGAGAAAAATAACTTGAAATTAGACAACACATTGAAAAATACATTCTTTTTTTTTCTTACCCATCACAACAAAGGAAGAATATTATTTACCCAAACAGAAAATCTGTACTTGACTGTAAATAGTAGTCAAAAATTACTAATAATGGTTACAATTCTTCATCCCCCCAAATAGAGTTATTCATTCTAATTTCATCATAAAAAAATGGCCTGATCTAGCATTACTATTTAATTCTGTGTTACTATTCACCTTCAACTCAATCTATCGCAATCTAATTCAGGCCAGATTTCATTCGGCAATGATCAGATAAATAAACGGTAGTGAATAGTATCATAGGAATCATTAGTGATGAATTGCAATGTTCCATCTTTAAAGAATTAGATTACCGATATTAAACATCCAGTAAGCAATAAACATGGCAGATGAGAGATCGGGGTAAGAATGTGTTTTAAAATTAGATTTGGAGTCGCGCTTGTTCTTGTAGCGCATTAGTGAGAGTGATCTGGCTTTAACTGAGCCACCCTCTGACATGAAGGGTCATGAGTTCGATACTCACTGGGAACTTGTTCTTCATTCCAATCCGTGCTGTCTATTTATTCATTTGCTGCCTAAAAGAAACAGGTTTAAGTTTCGTTGCGATAGATAGCCAGAAACATAGAGATGACGGTGTATAGACGCACAGAGTATACAAATAATGATTTGCAATGCTACATCGGATAGACAGTAATTCAGCAAAATGCTCTTTTCCTTTCTTAAGAACAACGTATAGCGGGAAATAGAGAAAGAGTTTGAGAGAAGGCGTCACGAAATCAATTGTTTGAAATACAGGAGAAAGCGTCTAAGTGTTTGCCGGGTAAGAATTCGATCAAAGTTCACGAATACTTTGTAAAGAGAGAATTCTTTTTTTTTTATTGAACGTTAGTATCATGACGGCAATTATCCTATGAGAGGATATAGAGATGTCTCTTTGATGTGAGTTCATGAATGTGTCTGCGATGTTCACAAGGGTGAAAGATTGAAAAAACAGGTCTAGTTAGTCACTTGATTGAAACCGTTACGTGACCGACATATTCGGGATGATCAATTGAAAATTAGGAAAAGGGTTGATCAATGAAACAGTTACTTCTTCCGGATTTTGTTGGGAGGTGATCACTTAAAAGTCTGAATTTTCCAAAATCAAACGCAAATGCAGCTGGACACAAACTAAACGTACAATTTAGCATAAACTTACATTCGAATTGAATGCCAAACTGAAAGCCTATTCAAAGAAGTTTTATAGAATATGACCTTCTAAACATAATGATTGAACGTTAAAATTTCCAGTCCTCTAGCTCCATTAGTTTCACCTGTACGCAGCGTAGATACATGCTTACTTATACAAATAGCCAGCCAGACCAACTTAAAGACTATAAAACCTCAAGTTGACAGTATGGGTTGACGGTTTCTCATTTATTCACGCTACAAGGAATATCCATTTTGTAGATGTGAAAAGCCATTGGCTTCAATGTTCAAGCAGTTTCTTAGGTCTCTGTTGGTACGTCGTCGCACCACTTCGCTTGTGGAGTGGTTCCCCAGAGTGATATCCTCTAATGTATACATTGTGAATGTCTGGGCAGCAATTGAGGGAAGTCATTAATTTTTGCACTTCTTTTTGCTCCCCCAGGTCTACTTTTGACCTTAAGGTATTTCTTATAATTCTCGTAGCGAGGTTAACTGTTGTATATTTTGAGAGACACGGCAAATGTCATTAGCTACTTGAATTCTGAATATCTATCCACTGTGAAAACTTATTTACTTCGGAGGAAAATGATTCTTGAGAAATCAGCAGTAAACATCGGATATATTTAAACTGATCTTTATAAGCAGTTTTTGCTGACCTAACTCAGTGATTACAATATTGTTTGTTTGGTAAGGGATTTCACTATCCAATGGACCTGGTTACAATCAGTTATGCAGTAAGGAAGATTTTGAAATCTGTTCCAAAAAACGCCCTATACATTATCATGTTTTGAAAAACAAATATGAATGTTTTATATAACAATTGAAATAAATTCACTCATAATTTCAATGTTTCATCATCATCATCATCATCATCATCATCAGTCTTTTGGTGTCTTTCATTTGACATAGATTTCTCCAAAGATTCGCCAGAACTCTCTATCATGGGCGTATCGTCGGTAGTACTTCCTGAACCTCTCTAGATCGTCACACCATCTTAATTTCTGCAGGTCATAGTTCCACATATGTTCTCTGGTGATGCAAGTTGTAGTCCTGATGTCTGGTGGTTGTCAGACATGGCCAGCCCATTGCCATTTGAGTTTTTTAATTGTTTCAACGATATCTATCTCTTATTTTTTTCTCTAATTTACTGTTTGTTTTCTAATACACGGTGCTGTCATTATACATGCAGCAGTGAGTGATCTCTTCATGTTGTGTTTAGCATGATTCTCTCCTGTGCACGTGGCATGGTTCTCAGCAAATATTTTCATTAGGTTCTATGTTTCTGCTCCATAGGCGACTACCGATCAGAAATTCGGAATCCGAGTCCCAATAAATAAACCAAATGAGAATTTTCTGATTGCACACAGAAATGGTAGATAATCGTACACTAAAAGCATTAAGAAAGCCAACACTTCCACCAATGCCACATAATAACCAGGAACCGAATAGAAATCAGGCCATGTATATGGAGGATGCAGGGGATTTTACTGTGTTGGTTACAAATTTCCACAATATTGTCTTAATATACGAAAAAATATCTCTAAAGAAATACATGAACCTGTCTCAAATTTACTTAGTTTTTCTTAACCCTTGACACAACCTTCACTTAAATCCCTTTGAAAGCTTTGGAAATATTGTAAGGACAAACAATTCTTTATCACCAATGGCCTTGCCGTCCAGGAAATTTCATCGAAATTCAGTGAAAACTTATGAAGATATTGATTTGTCAGAAACGTGTGAGTGAATGCATATATCACGTCTATTTGCCCAATGGTCCACCTTTTCAGAGAATTTCATTGAGAACGTCTTGATATATTGTTTAGACTGATGTGAGTAAATGCATATACTTCTACTTTCATTGTCAGAGGTAAATAATATGACTAGCAATGAATAAACTCTTTTTCACCAGTAGCCAATCCTCCCAGAAAGTTTTATTGAGAACCTCTGGATATATTGTGTAGACAGAGGGGTGTGAATGAATACACATACTTTCTCTAATTTGTTGATAGGGGTAAATTAAATGATTAGCAATGACTGAAATAACCAATTTGAATTGCCTTGAGAGTTTCACCACAGTTGAGCATCAAAAGGAATTTCTCTAGGTGTAATGGATTTGAGACGATGTGATCATATTATCAGATCTTTTGAGATCACATAGATTAGAGATAGTTAAAGAGAAAAGACCATTGTGCATCTACAGAAATGCAGGGAGAGCAAATGTATCCGAAACATTTCGAAAAGCTTATCTTAACGCAACATATAAGTCGACATTATAAGCATTAAATATTCTTCCCAATGGATCATATCAGTCTGTTTATATCAGTTGTTCCGAACCGAGGAGCTCCAAGAAAGGAATTTATTTGTCCAAAGAGTAATAAGATGAGAAATAAAAGTCGTAGTGAATGTTTACTTTAAATATTTTCGATTGCTTTCTTTGAGTAATGAATACACACCAGCAGTTTTTCGATCATGAAATTGAATTGTTTAGTTTAATTAAGTCCAATTATACAAAAAATAGAATAATTATATATTATAAAGATTTCTGATTTTTGTTCGTTACTTTTCAATGTTCAAATATGTTCGAGTATTTTTTCCTTTTCTTATTTTTTGAACTTGGGTCAAAATCCCGTCAATTCCAAAACTGCATAATCATGTTAGAATGAAGTTTTCGAAACGTATCAGATACTTTGTGCACTCTGTATATATCAGAGACTATTAAAATTTAATTTTTGAAACGTATCAGATATATTTTACACTCACTGTATATCAGACTATTAAAATGAATCAGAATTAATGGGATAAATTGTAAGAGTCTCTTTATTTTCAAATTTCCTTTGATTTTGAATCCAAGCAAATCTTAACCGCTTTTTTCCCTCGACGCTTTTAGTTTTTCGTTGCACTCAGCAAATATGAATTTTGCTTTTCATATCAAATTTATTGCAAGAGTTGAATTAATCCTCCATTGCTTTTCTGAGGATCACAAACGCGTTTTCTTTGAAGACAGTCATTCTCATAGCCACCCAACGCGTTGCAATTACTCTATTGTGTAAAAACCAGATTGTACTCAATTTGCTTCGTATCTGTAAGATCTCTCTCGACAGGTTTCTCAACTGCAGGTAATACAAATAGAAAAATTGTCAATTTCATAAATTTGAAATCGCAATGTTGATGAATCTTCGCATTATATTTTATGATATTTCATTGAGAGCAAATCAGGGTTTATGCTAGCTATAAGCTAATTGCAAACCTGTTTTTCTTCTCAAGTGTGACATTGCAATCTGTGTAATGAAATCTCGCCATTTTTTTTTCAATTTTCCCTGTGAACTCAACAGCTAACCGAGTAAATCCTAAGCTGCGTGATTTGGGTGGGAAAATGGGAAAAGTGATAGTAGCGAAATGGAAGAGGAGCTTTTTGGTCTCCGCTGACTGCCATTGCTCAATGTGGTCTTTGAATTAGTGTTCAATGGCATGTCCGTGTCTCACATGAGCGTTCAGATCTTTAGATTTGTATGTATGTAATTGTGGCATTTGTATGTATTTAAATTGATGATGAATCAATCAACATTTTTCGTAGCGCCCAAATGTCTGGTGCCGAATCAGATGGCAACCAAAGGAAAGCGCCAAAACGCCCGCTTCCGAAAAATCTGAGCCCAATTGTCCCATTCTGCATTAATTCCTTACAACAACAAACTGGAGAAAACTAAAATAGAATCTGTTCGGAAATATTTTTATTTCGTAAGATCTGCAAACTGCAAATGCCATGTACACCCCCGGGTATTATCCATATAACTCAATTCGATAGTCATTTTATTAGTTGGATAAGAAACTGGATAATCACTCAAACGAAAACGTCATGCAATTGATGTCTTTTTGCAGCATACCGTGTTGAAAGTGATTAATTAAAAGATGAGGGGAAAAAAGTAATCGATAATTATTTAAATTATCTCAAATTTTGTTGGGTGGTGATCACTAGAAAAAATCTGAATTTTTCAAAGAATCAAGCATGTACATTGCCAGACACAAAGTAAGGGTCCAATTTAGCGTAAACTTACATTAAATATTACCTTTCCTTAAAAAACCTATTTTCATGTTGAATTTAAAAGAAAAACAAAAACTAAATTCCCAGACATTATACACGGTTAGTATTTGAATTTTTAGTCTTCCTGCTACATTGGGGAGGCCTGTACACGTGATAGACACATAGCCAGCTCTAGAAAACCAACTAAAGAACTGAAGAAACCCATGTTGATTCTGACTATATTGATGTCGACAGTTTTCGTTGATGTTTTCTAATATTGAATTAAATCAAATAAAGTCGGAAAATGATATCCAAGAAATCGATAAAACCTGGCGAACTTGAGTGAATTTACTCATTCCTAATTAATACAGAACTTCATAATTGAAACGCTTCAATACATAATTAGTGACGACAGTCAGTTAATAAACACTTATGTCTATTTATTCGCCTGCAGAATTCTTCTAATTAACGATCATATATGGTTAACGAATGGAAAGAAAAGTCTTTGGAGTTAAAGAGCGAAAGTTTACTAAGAGATATGTCTAAGTTTATATTCAAGGTACAAATTTGATGTTGTTCGTTATATTCATATCTATCACCGTGAGCCACTGATAGACTGCTCGCCTTCAATTCGGTCGGTAGGGGTTCAATTCCCAGCCTTAAAAAATCTTTAAAACTCAGCGATAAATTTTGATTCAGCACGCCTAAACATCACCTAAAAACACTGCTTGCATATATATTTATACATTTTGCTTTTAGGGTGAAGATTCTCAAAACTGACCACCGATTTCGTTTTTGAAAACATTCTTGTCTGCAAATATATTTTGATTATTCATATTATTGCTAGAAGAATAAGTGGTAACGACCAAATACGGTGGATACAACAGTTTTTTGTGAAATCATCTGTTGAACAGCGTCAACTGTGGTCATTATCTAGACGGGCAACCATTGGGGAATAACGTTGGTCGTAAGCAGAGGGAAGCTCTGGAAGACCTGACAAGCTGGAAATGGATCATACTAACAAATTCCCGTGTGTCCCTCGATGAGGGTATAAGCAGAGAACGATGATTCATACATACATATCAATATGCTGTTCTTAGAATATGGGATTCCATCTGAAATTATCAAGAAAAATATATCTGCAACCAACTTAAAGCAATGATTATCAACAGCAAAGATTTGGATTCTGGCTTCATATTTTATGAAAAAGAATTAATTTTGATTTCGATTTTTAAAAAGTAACACATTTTTTAGTACATGATTCATGGTGCCTAATAGCCATAAATGAAAAGTGCAGAGGGTTCAATACAAAAAAAAATCTCAAAGGCATAATGTCTCCAATAAAAAATCGTTGAGAGAGAGAGAGAGAATTCTTCATTAACACCAATTTACTAAATTTTTTATGTATTCGAGCCATGAAGTTCTTAAAAACATTGTATGTTTTCAGTATTTAAGCTCCGTAGAACCTGTACAACAATTTTTCATTCTTATCGGTTCAGCAGTTCCGAAGTTCAATATCCTTTGCATATCGACATATTGTTCTTTATATATAAAATGTAAAAAAACAATCGGATCGTCCGTAACTCACCAATTACTAATTCCTGTAGTTTCGCAAACATTATAGCCAAATTTCATCAAAATTGAACAAGATTTGTGAAATTGTCCCAATTACAAACACAAACAATGCTTTCACTCATGAGAAATAAACAAGTAATCGGATCGCTTAAAATTCAGGATTTCCCTCAGGTCTGCAGGCAAGATTGGATTGGATTGAATTGAGGGATAACGAAGTTATCCAATTGAAAAATGACACAACCACGACACAACAGACACCCATAGCGAATGGACATTTCCCGCTGAGGACGAAAACAATTACTTTATTATCATCGATCATCGGCTTAAAGTACAGAACTTAATCTTGGAATAATTATTCAGTTTTCTCTTGAATGCAACAATATATCCATTTATTTCATCAGTCAGCTGTCCGTATATTGTATCAGTCAATTGTCCATTTATGTCTTTGGTCAACTGTATAATTTATTATAAACGGGTTGAAATAATGAGTGATCAGGTTCATCAATAACCTCGGAAGATGATGTGAAGCTTGATTAGCAGGATTCATCTGGTCGGATAATGGATCCGAAAAGGGAGACAAAAGCTTCTGTCATAATCCTTATAGCTCCCTATGCTTCAAGGTTTTCATTTTCTGTCCACGAACAATTGATTGTTATTCATACGGATAAATACTATACAAAATTAAACTCGCCATCACAGTCAATAAACGAACAACCATAGCGTCTGGATTTGAGGTCATGTGAAAAAAAATCCCATTGAAGAATAAATATGGTCAGGATAAATTTTATTTATGACATCACTGGCCAGGAGTGGTAAAACACACAAACACATAAACAAACACAAGCATATAAAGGAGAGAATGGAACCATTTGTCGTTTCGGTGGCTACGGTGGTTCAATAAAAAGTGCTGAGTAAAGTACTGAATAATGAAATGATCAAAGAGTGCTCTTGCTTCAAAAATCATATATCAACAGGGGCAGTGCGTGGTACCGGCAGTCTCAACGACAGTGGGGATGGGGTAATACACTGGGGCGTAATGAGTCTGGAATCCTGAAAAAGCCAAAATCCCCCCCCCCAATTGAAAATAATGTTAAAAGAACTAAAAGATAATCTAAAAATATCTAAAAGAAAAAACCTTAAAAATATTTGCAGGATAGGGCGCAGTTTGACGTAGCACGGTCACTGCCACAAGCCACAGAAAGGAGAGCGTTCCTAAAACGATTTCGTGACCCGAGTTGGTGTTCAGCTAACAAGCATTTACCAATAATTTACACGTGAAACTAATTCAGCGTTCCCGGATCCCAAAATCGTGATGATGATATGTTACGCTGAGTCATTGTTGGTCGTAGTTGTGGGGTACAGGAGACCGTGTGCTGAAAACAAAAGAATGTTCGCACTGCCTCTATACTGGTTCGCTACAAAAAAAAAAAAAAAAAAAATACTGAGCGTCATTTTTGCTTTCTTTTCATAAAAGCGAAAACATGGCGTAAAGTACACTTCTGGAAAAGCAGGGTACATTTGAACGTATCCAATAAGTTCAACTCAGTATTGCTTCAATGTAATAATGGGAATCTAGAGCATTGAACTCATTAATCAGTAGCAATGGTCTTTTAGACTAGCCTATTAATCTGATCCCCATGGCTATGTTCCTGACACACACACACTGATGAAAAAGGTGAATCATCCGTTTCTGGACAGCTCCTATTGGAATAAAAACAACCGGTGATAAAATCACGGTTTCCTTTGCATTTCCTTTGTATCAGCTCAGTGATCCTTGCAAGTCTTGTTGAGACAGGTTTTTATGGTCAGCCCAAGGCAAAAATCGACCGAAGGGATACCTCCATCCGAATCAGATAGCTTAGATTAAACTCAATTAGCTGCTGAATGAACAGAAAATTTAGTGAAAAATTTTCCACGCTGTTCGCTCATACCCGGAATCGAGTTGAAAGCTCTGCGTGTGAGTCAAACAAACTAACCATTACACTATTCGAGCGGACAACACTTGCAGTAACACGCAGTTTTCTTCTAGATCATTGGATTTTGAAACTGTGTGGCCTATGAAAATTCTCAAGTTTCACATTTACGTTGATGAATTGTGATATTTTACAGCTTGCATTGAAAAGCACTTGATCTCTTTCTGATCCTTTTTAACATGTCATTTATGATGCCAGTCTCCATCTGATATGCTCTAAGCGATTGTGCACAGCGTTGATCGGAAATAATTCATCAAACTATCAGGTTCCATGGTTTATAGGATCAATTTTTCTTCCTCAGTTTACCCGCCTGTTCATATGTATATTGTCGTGTTATCGTTTGTAATAATTCATGAGTCAATAAGATTTAGTGTAACAGCTGCACATTATATTAACACAGCAATTGTTCACTATACCTCTTCAGTTACAAATTAAAAAAGAATGAACTTAAATTTCAACAGGTTGGGTTCCAATTAAAAAAAATCGAACTTCAATTTAAAGCTATAGAATTTATTTCGCAAGACATGATATGCGTTAAAGAGTGAGAAAAGTTACAATATTGGTTCAAAAACATAAACATACCAACAATCTAATCACAAAGAAAGATAATTTGAAGTTTAAATTGAAACCAGGTCCAACATTGATCCTCGTTTGGAGGTCTTGTTGTGTCAAGTTTGGAATAAAATGCTTAAGTAAATGAGTGTATATTATCATACACATCAGTGGAGTAATGACAGTCATTGTCTTATCGATTGCCTCTTCAAAGAAAGCACAATATGTACTCAGTTTTAGTGATTCCCACTGGTAGTAAAGCCATTACAGTGTTGAATGTTTCTTCTATTCAATGTTTCGTAGCAGTCTTCACGGCAACCCAGTACGCTTCGTACGATATCATCCACTGAAAAAGAACTGTTTTATTTTAAGATGTCTATTTTAGATTCATGCTCATTTTTTTTTATTAAAGCTGCTAAATGGTGTAGAAACAAACATACTACTAACTTACTTTTCAAGACAGTCCTTACAAACTATACTCGTTATGTATAGCGTTCAGTTCTTTTCAACTTCAACCCGACTTCGTTCTGAGAGTATTTCCTTTTTGGATTTAATGTAACATCTTCAAAGAACTCGTTAGGATTGGCCATTTCTTATGAGATCAGCTTGCTGAATACCGCTTCATGGCAAATGATTACGAACCAAATTAACTTCACTAAGATTCGTTCATTTAATGTTTTAACGACGTTGAATGTTTTCCATTTTGTTGATATTAGGTCGTTCGGAAAGCAATGACGGATTTTAGAAACCAACTCTTTGTTGTGTCTCACAACATTGCTATTGTCTATTGTACCAATATACCTATGGTTCATTTTGTTTTGGATTAAAATGAGATCAGGTTCATTGTTTTCTTTCGACGGTGTAGACCCTTGAAACTGAAGATGAAGAATAGTTGTGTAAAATCCTTTGGCACAAGTATAAACTCAGTCACAGTGCGCCTTAAACAACTCCTAATATTATCGTAGCATGGAATGATGGGACAACCTCCAATCGTTCAGGACTGTGTTGGTTTAAAAAGTTTCAAAGTGAAAATTTGAGTCACAAAGATCAAGAGAGCAAAAAACGTCCATTTGCAATAGAAAATGAATAATTGGAGATCTTGCTCGTACAAATCCTACGACAAAGAAATGTCACAGATACTCTTGGTGGTCAGTGCGACAATATTGGACCACCAAAAGCAAACTGGGAAAGTGCAACAGGATTCCATGCGAACTTAATAAAACAATAAGAACAAAAAACTCCCAAACAGCTTAATATTAAACGTAAGCTTCTCTGATCTCCTCAAAACGTCTAACCAGAACATTAGAAGATTCTTTTCTTCCTTTATATTACCATAACACTATTATCAAAATATTTGTCATCAAGAATTATGTTTATTGATAACTGATCTTAGAAGTAGATTGAGACTAAAAACTTGAAATAAGCGGATTACCATTCACACTTAAATATACACATCAATCATCATAATAACAAAACTTATTTTAGTTTAGTACATGGTCCAATATTGGTGAATGCGGGGTAAGAAGATTGTTTTGCACCAATTTTCAAGTTTAGAATATCTGTTTATTATGGAAATGAGCTTTCGAAATGTATGCATTTGCTACAGCTCTGTCTTTTTATTTATAAAACACGGACTCTTGGTACAAAATAAACACAATAGAAACAGTTCTGGCTGGTTGCACATTCACATCTGTCACATGATCAACGTCTTTTAGTAGCATGCTGTGTAGCGGGTGATAAATCGAAAATTGGAAAAGGGGATTGATGATAGTTACTTCACTCACCTTTTGATGGACAGTGATCCAGAGAAAAGTCTGAAATTTCATAAGACAAGCCTAAATTGAAATTTGATCTCTCTAGCTCTGTTGGTACGACCTGTGCGCGTGATACAAAGTCAGCCAGCCAGCCAGACAGGATTAAAAAGTGAAGAAACCTATTTTGAGTTTTGGCGTCAGTTCCTAACAATAGCCTTTGTGGGAAAAACTCATTGTCCATAGATGATTGTTCTCGTCAACCACTTTCTGACTTGGAAGACATTGTATCGTGTGATTTCGCAGGTGGAGTCCCCCCCCCCCAGTTCTGTCGTCTACGCTCTCATCATTCCTCCCGCCAACCCTCTCACTCATCTTCTCGATCGTCTGGATACTTACCTTGATGGCAAGTGTCCGTCTTCTTCAGTCTGCTGCCACGACATCACATTGCCTAGTTGTTAAGGTCTGCTTTCAGGTCTCCCTTATGAACGTCTATGTAACGGAGAAAGGACTTTCCTGCAGATCTGGAGCCAAGGAAAAGTTCATTGTACAACACGTCTCATTATTTATCAACGAATATAAGTTCTTAACCGAAGGATTTTAGACCAGCAAGAAAACTACTTGATTACCATAGAATTTATTGAAAAGACCTTTTTGCAATGATTTCCTCTTGGTTGTATCGATAATCTTATTAATCTGGATGGAGTGCCAAGTCACATCCTGGAAAGATTATCCACTTAATCATTATTGCCATACAAATATGTAGAAAAAGCTAATCTTCATTTCTTCTCTTTCTCCCCTTCTCTCTCCAACACTCTCCCTCCCTCTCTCTCTCTTTTTTTTTCTCTCTCTCTCTCTCGCACATATATATATACACATACATAGATACATGTATACAAACAATATACAAACAGGTTTTCCATGAAAAGTATTTTCTGCTATTTGCCGAACTTGTGACAGAGATAAAGATTTTTTTTCGCAACTCCTTATCTGGCGGAATATACTCCAATTTGTGACGTTTGATTCACCCCCACCCCAAAAAAATCTGCTGCAAGAACCAGATAAGTACAATTGAATTTGTATATTCTTTACTTATTTATTCCACTCATTCATTGAGCTTCGTTCCAAATGTGTTGCTTGATTATTACTATGTTTACTCTACCTCCCACTAATCTTTAATCTTTTCTAACTTCTATCTAGAGTGTAAGCAAGAGTAGGGCTTTCAAATTTCTAAATGTGCATTAAATTCGATCATGATATTCCACTAAACCCCCGAAACAAAGATAGATCTAAAAAAAAAAAAAGGAAAAAAGGGAAGCCCCCTTCCTCGTCTAGGGCTAAACCAGCTATAAACAAACGTTTAGATTCAAAGAAAGACCGTTCAAGAAACAAATTCTTGCTAATCCATACCGGGGTCGAACGATGAACTCTTTAGTGAAGCAAAAAGAAAAATCAAGTTTTTTTCAACTGTTACATGACTCTCCACCCACCATTTTGCAAGAAACAGATAAGTACAACAGACTCTTAGAACGCACAAGTTATAACCAAATCGCTTTGGACACGCTAGTTCTCGTACGATCGCCAAAGTTAACCAACATCGAGCCTTGGCGGTATCTAGATGGTTGACTACTGAGCAAGGAGTAAGCAGTTGGGGATCATACACAGAGTCTCCTGCGACGATTGCGTTAATCATCCATGAAGGAGACCGATCTCTGCACTAAGCTCAAAAAGGCAATCAAAAGTCTTGAAGTTAGGAGAATGTATCACGATGAAAAATGTTTCTAAATTCAATGTACTGAATGTTGTTATCTTCACAACAGCAATGAAATAGAAAGGCAGATCTGGGCAGATTTGGCTCTTTGGGAAGGTAACCAGTCTAGGAAGGGATAATCTCTGATTCCAAACCAGGCAGTCAGATGCCCTATGTGACATCTTCCCAGCAGCTCCAAGCAACCCAGCTGATGCCAGACAAAGAGCTCTCTTCTCATCTCTTGACTACATCAGCAAAGCCGAGAGGGCGATTATGACGACTGTTTATCGTAGGATCTCCATACGCTTCGCCCAAGCATGCGCCCTGGAAGGAAAGTTCCGTTGTCTATAGAAACAGAACGGAAACTATTCAGGTAATAAATGGTTAAAGCATAGGGGTAAGCGTCACAAAAGCAAGTTGTCTAACGTTTCATATGAGACAATTTAGATCTTAATTTCGAAGGGAATAAATACTGCTCAAAGTTACCTCCTTTTGAAATTTAAGTAATTTTTTTTGCATTTATTTTTTATTCCAATTACATAACAAACTCCTTTCCGTGGCTTTTTACTTTTTTTTTACACTTTGACTGCTTCTTCATCGACCTTCGCTTGAATTTCGTCATTCTTTTAGTGTCTATCGTTTGACATAAATCCTCCCTAAGATTCACCAGATGCCTTTATCATCGGTATCACGAAGCCACTATTTTCTGAATTTGTCTAGCTCGTCACATCATCTTACTTTCTGTCGGCCACAATGTCACAAATGATCTGTGGGGATTCACGTAGTGAATTGTGGTATCCAGCATTCGCCAAACATTCTTGGAACACGATCAGCCCATTGCCATTCAAGTTTTCAAATAGTTTCCATGATATCTCGGATTCGTATTTTTCCTCTGATATATTTTCCAGGATGATCCTTCTATTTCGTGTTGAGCATGAATCTCTTCTGTGCCCGTTCCATGGTTCCCAGCTTGAAGGTCAATCTTTTGGTAACATTCCAGGTTACAATTCTGTAGGTGACTATTAGGAAGATGCATTGGTCGTAGACTTTTCTTCTTAGGATAGTGTGATTTTTATGATCTTGAAAGTTGAGCTTACTCTACCGAAAGTTTACTGACCTAGCATGATTTTTCGTTTTTTTTCACCTTTTGAAGACTTCATGGAGATTTGTTACTTCTTCCCTTTCCTTCTTTCTCATCCCTCAGAGATTCATGATAAGTTTTTTGTCCCCGTATGCTGGGCTTGACCCTGCCTATGTCTTCTTTATTTCTCTTCTCGCACTCTCTACTTCTTTAACAACTTTTTTCTCTGAATTAGTGAGTAACAATTATCTTCTTAATGAGTGTTTATATAACCTCTGCATGGGAGTGTTTCTCCACCAAAAATTATTCATCTTGTTCATGGATTACTTACTTACATCCATCGAATCAATTTTGGTCGATTCACTAGGGGCAAGGAAAACATTACACACGCACGCACACACACACATATATAAGCGCATTTACACAGTCTCACATCATATTTTTACAAAATTAAGTGAAATATCAATTTTAGTCCTAAGTACACCTGATATCGTTACAGTTGTTATCTGCATATACTCAAATCAGCGTTAATGCAGCGTTTGGTACACACGGGCAATTGTTAGTGAGACCAACTCCCGACTTGCCAGGTTTCACAGCACCTGGTATTCCCCAACTGTCATCAGTCTAGGTACTGATCAGGTTTGACGTTGCTTACATTCGGTGACACCACGAAAACTGATGGATTCAACGTGATTTACCCCCTTAGCCCCAGGGATCGTTGGTATGACTCGGCGGTAGATTGAACCTCGGCCTACCGAACCTACTGTAGCACTAGACCACACAGACCATTGTACTAAATTGTAATATTGAAAAATATTCAAATCTTTACTTTCAACAGAAAGACACTTACATTCAAACAAATGCGACATGTCGATTCCCATAACTGTCTTGTATCGTTAGAGACTAAAGACGCTTTTGATCGATAATTGTTCTTGTAGTCAGTAAGTCGACAATGCTTGGCCGTTGTTCAAACTAAAGTCTCTCTGAGTCTTTTTCTCTTCCCCCATGGGATTCAATCGACTTTCTGTATTTTGAAGAATGACATCCACTTAAACATTTCGGTAAGAAAACGCAGATAAGAAGACGATCAGACACTGGCTTATTTGATGGCAACTTCAGGGTGCGTTTTCTCTATTGATTTGAATGATACAAAATTCCATGGATTAGAAATTCGATAACAAGAATAATACCAAAAAGCACACAGAGAACACACACCTCTGCCTACCCCATTCTCACTAAAAACAGAATCAACATCAGTTCATTATTAGTTACGAAACGGTATGTAACCACAAATACTTTTGGGGATATCGTGCAGGTAAAAATCAATGAATCCATGAATGTATGAAAATAAATGAAAAGGTATCTACCCCCTCACAATCTTCCAGCAGCTCCAAAACTCATTCATTTTGTCGGTAACCAAAGTAATAATTATTCATGATTGGCGAAAATTAACCGGACACCTTTCCAATTTTAACTGACTTCTAATTACAAATTTGAAGTCAGTTGAACTCGGAAAGGTACTGGTTATTTTTGATAAGTAGTGTATCTTTTCATGGTAACTTCTGAGAGGATTTTACCTTTTTGATTTCCATAAAAGACAGTTTTGGCAATCAAACACCCGGAATGAAAGTTGAAGTGATGCAATGCTCTAGCAGTCACTGCAAATGTCCTTTTTATCCGCAGGGTTTCCAAAAAGGTAATCAATATTACTCTTTCGCGTTTACAAGACATGGGAACAGAGTTTGGCTTTGACAGCTCCAAGGAAAACGATTCGTTAGAAATGTACGTGAATAATACAATCTGACATATCAACACAGGTAAACTCTCCAAAAGTCTTTTTAGATCAGAGAAATAAAGTAGAGATATTCCTAAAAGCACATTAAAGGACGCATGCGTACACATAGATATGCATACTCACAGATAGATAGATAGATAGATAGATAGATAGACAGACAGATAAAAACAGAGATAGATACGAGGAGAGGTGGATAGAAAGATACTGACATATATATATATATATATATATATATATATATATATATATACAAAAAGGGATAGGAAAAGTGGAATAGATTGATGGATAGAAATAGTCTGAAATAGATAAATAGATTATATAATCGAACATATTGAGGAGGATAGATGGATCAGTAGATAGATAGATAGATAGATAGATAAAGAAGTGAATCGATTACTGTAAGTTAATTGATGCATGACGCATCAGCTAGAAGCAATTCACACCTGATTTACCGATAACCACGGCATCGAGTTGCTAGGTTACCTGATGAAAATGGATATTTACGATTCATGACGTAGCTTGAATATATATATATATATATATATATATATATATATATATATATATATATATATATATATATATATATATATATATATATAGACATTGTATTCCCAAGTAAAAGGATAGCCTTTAAAATTCTCATAAGAATCGTTGCTCGTATCCCACCAGACACCGAATCTTTTGAAGAGAATTTATGGTTGCACGAAAAATTGGAATATTCTCCAGGAGACTTGTATATATGGCTGCTTTCTTTTGTTCGTTGATTGGCAACGATCATATTCTATTGTTTACAGAATTATGCCTGCATGGATGGTGTAATGGATACTATATCTGTCTCACATGCAGAAGGTCACAGGTTCGATTCCTGGTAAGAGAGTGGAAAACTCTCCTCAGGGCAAATTCCCCTGTGCACTCAGTACCTAATTGAGTAAACTTTACGCTGTGTGATTCTGACGGAAGGAATGCATTGGTTGTCTAAACGAGGGTTGTATCCCCGAGGAGAAGAGAGACTATGTTTGTTGGGGCAAAGTGACTGTGTGACCTTTCCTACTGCAGATGACATCGATATTGTCAAAAAAATAATACTGCTAAAAGGAATAATTCAGCTCGGAATTTCCACGTAATTATTCGTCGTTCCTTTAACGTTTATAGTTGGACATAAATCTTCCCAAAGAACTACAAAATCTCTGGCTCGTTGACGTCACGGAACTAATATATTCTAAACCTGTCCAAGTTATCCTGCAACGTTACTTTTTCTGGCCCCAATTTCGAATATGATCTCTAGGCATCCAGTTAGTGATTTCCACCAGTTGCTCGACATCCATGTAACATGGCCAGCCCATGCCACCATGCTTTCCTCCATGATTTTCATGACATCACTGATTCTCCTCTCTAATATAATGTGTCATCTTCTAATCTCTTCATGTAATGTCGTATTGTCTTTGGTTTTGGAGCCGATCCTTTGGTTATGTTCCATATTTCAACTCCATAGGTGACTATCCAGATTCTGCATTTGTGGTAGATACCTCTTTTTAAATTCATTTGGATTTTCTTTTTTTGGGGGATCGAATATTGTATATTCTTAAATATAAGTCGAGCTTTTTAAAAAAAATGAACCCGAATCAGTAGTTTGACTAAAATTCAGGTAAATTAAAATGGTCAATTCTTTCGTTCATACAATTACTCAACGTACTACCATGGTTTTGCATGATATATATATATATATATATATATATATATATATATATATATATAGAGAGAGAGAGAGAGAGAAAGAGAGAGAGAGATAAATATAGGTATGTAGGTAGCATACGGCCGTGTTGTACAATGTCTTTATATCATTTCCAGGTAGATTCACGATCACTTATAAGAATTTCGATTATGCGACTTGGAAACAAGATCGATCTGTTGATAAAAATTTATCAACAAGAAGGAAATATTTCTCATGGTGTCGTTATGGTAAAATAACACACCCTGCTTATACTCGAGTCAGTTGCTTCGATTATATTCTAACTACTATTTTTTCAGTTCAGAGTGCATCCTAAGACCTTTATGCTCTATGCCACTGCTTAGGTTAGTCTGATGGACTCGATAATGACGATGAGTCAAATGTAACACAAAAGAGAAGTATCACAATCACCAAGCTGTTTCGGATTGAGTTTCATTAAGAATCCGTCGAAATTGTATGCTCTCAACGACCAGTGCGTCAGCTTGACTCAAAACATGGATCCCAAGAGATAATAAGATGGCGTGACAACTCAAATAAGTTCGGGAGATATTATCACCGCAACACCTACGTTAGAGAGATCTAGCAAAACTTGGGGAAGGTCTGAATCTAAAAGCTCACTCAGACGGCAAAAAAATTCGTTCAATTTGGTGTATTTGGTACAAAGGCTATGAATAAAACATTACAGATTAGTGCTAAGTTAACAGCAGCCAGAGCTTGAACTCAGTCTGCTAATGTCATTCTCGGAGCCATTACCCGCTCCTCACCAGAAAATGGAATATTTTATTAACACATTTTTTGGATTGACTCTATTGAAAACTCACAAAAAATGTCGCTATATTTTTTCTCTAACTGAATACGTACGTATCATGCGAACAGTCTGTACTAATGAAACTAGAGGGCTGGAACATCCTGTCCTTAAATGCTGAAACAACTTTTCAAAGTTCCCCCTCCCTCCAAAAATAGGTTTGTCGTGGGCTATTTAATCTACAACGTGAGTTTATACTAAATTGGTTACTAGTTTTTTCCTGGAAATTCAGACTTTTTAGTGTCCAACAAAATGTAAGAGAAATAATTTATTCATTGATCACCCTATTTTTCTAAATTTTAATTGATCACCTCCTAAACAGCATGCTTCAAAGGACCACGGTCATGTGGCGGTTTCTATTAATTTATTAACCAGATCTGTCTTTACTGTATTAATCTTCATATAAAACTAATATTCCTTTATGGAAGTTTGAAATGAACACGTTTTCTATATTAGTTTGAAGGAAGAAGCAGAACGTTACACAGAGGAAATGCCATTGTTCGAATATGGTGATCACTGTTCGCTTCAGAACAAAGAAATAGGAATAGAAAGCTATTACCATGGCATTATTCCTTATAAATGATGCATTTTATGTGGATAGCAACAATCTGAATCCCGACGTTTTGTGAAGAGATATTATGTAAATAATTCATCGCCCGCATAGGATGGTCGTATTCATAAATTCTAATGAGTCAACGTCTGGATTTCTGCATTGTTGTTGACATTTTATTAATCGAATCCCACATTGTTCGCGGCCATGTTTCTTTCTATGAGACGAATCTGACGAGAAAGAATGTCGTCGAAATCCACCATTGCACGGAAATACTTCATACACTATACCTCACCAGTATTTTATCCCCCACCATATATTTTGCTAGTATAACATGTTTTTCATCTATTTTATTGCAATCAGCATAATAAGGCATGTCAAGACTGGCACAAAGGTATCTTTTTAATGCGTGTTAACGAAACAACAACAATTGTATTAACAAAAATAAATTGTCTGCAGCCAATCTCTCATCCAAACAACATGTTTAAATCTATTTTGTTTTGAACATACTCGTCCATGCATGAACTGGAACGCTAGTAGCAATACTTTTTGACGTGCTCTCGTCTTTGCCTTCCCAACGGAATTTTTAGTTCAATGGGAAGAGAGACACTGCGTTATCGGTCATTAAAACATAAAACATTCATGAATTTTCTGTAGGATTATGTATCCATTTACTCTCTCTCTCTCTCTCTCTCTCTCTCTCCATCGCTATATATATATATATATATATATGATTTGGAGAATAATATGAATCTGAAATCAGTGTTTTCTGTAGAGTAAAGTTGCCGGTGTTCTATTCCATGTCTCATTCAACCTCAAAGATTGAAACATTCTTTTCAATTTGATTGTGTTTAGCAGAAAAAAAATCCAATTCTAAGAAATCAAATCAATTTATTTCAAGAAGGGGCTTCTTTTAATGAGGGAAGTCTCCATGCACGGAACGCTGAAACGCAGATTTCCCCACGAGACTTGGATTAATTATGATCACATGATTTATCAAGTGAGTCTCGACTCTAACCAAGGAATGGATCAATATTTCTTTGCATTTTTAGAGTACTTTAAAAAGGTTTGCACAAATAATATCAATCCGATCAATATGTTTACACATACACACATGAACACGCAGAAACACACACACGAAGAGGGGGATGAATATTTTTGTCTCCAGTGTAAAAAAAGCAAGGAACTATCATCTATACATGTGTTTGTTATCGTTATCGTCATCATAGTTGTCGTTGTCGTTGTCTCCTTTCTATCAATATCGTTATTCCTTGATATATTTCAACGACATTTTGTATGTAGGCTTGTGGTGAGTATCTACCAAGAGGATGGTGAGTTATGGCCAATCCGATTGTTTAGCTACAATTTTTATGCAAAATGTAGTTTTTGTTTGCAATTAGAGAAAAATTCTCAAATAGCAACTGATTTTGCCTAGATTTAGCTATAAAGTTGACAGAATCCCATGAATTGAAGAATGGTGAGTCACGGTTGATCTGATTGTTTGTTTACATAGCTGAATAACCATACGTCAACATATGAAAGCATATTGATCTTTGGAATCGCTGAACCGATAGAATGAAAATCATTTTCGGGGACCTTTATACTTTTATATATAAGATTTTGTTCATTTTTCATTGTGCAGGTCGGTACTGAATAGGAAGAAACATAGATATTATTCTGTCCAGACCGGACATGTTTTGAACTCTCTCGGGGAGTTTATTAGTCATATAGGTTTTTTTCTTTATTCATTTCGATTGTTTTATTTCCCACTTGTACTGGAAGGTGTCATGGGTGAAGTGAAGATCATAATTGATGGTTAGGTGGGTTGCCTCTGTGAAGGACTTGATGGTTTTAAGAACAATCCTTCGATACAACAGTTTTACCAGAGCAGATCTTTGTATTCAGTTCCGGCTTGCTAGTCCCGTTGAAGCTTCACTGAGTGATTGATTATACGTTGTTTACAACCGTCTAATACAACTGCTCCCCATTTTTAACCAGAGAATTTCCATGCCGAAGTCTTTTTCAGTGGCTTGTTTCAACCTCCCCTTCTCGTCCGTTCCACACTCCCCCGTTTTACTCGAACGGTTCTTTATATTCTGTTCTGGTTTGCTAAGCCCGATGAAGCTTTACCGACTGATTGATTATAAGTTGTTCACTGCACCTGTCAAATACAATTGATTCCCTTTTTTCAACAAATAATCCCTCGACGTCCTGTTTCAGTGTTTGTTTGTTTTTTACTTAAATTCCTCTTGACTCTTAAAATCACCTGAGTTCAATTGTTACTTAATCAACGGAAAATATCCATGGCTTTGTCTTTTTTTTCATTGTTTTTGTTAAAATTGTCCAAACCCAGAGTTAAATTAGTTTTTTCCTGACCGTAACAAAATCAACAAGAGCAATCTTCATCAAATTTGGTGGCGTGAGAATTACCCTTCCCTACTGTGCTTTGAAGAGACGATCAACTGATTAGTAGATGCGTCTCTTACCAACTGAGGTGAATTGATGTGCCTTACATTTTCACCAAAATTTAATCCAGAAATTTTCAGGGGGCTTTATTTCATTTTAATGAATACATGCATAAAATCAATATTCCTCAAGCGGAATTTGAAATCACGACCAAGTTATCCGTAGCTGACTCTCTTACCAACTGAGCTAAACTCAAAAGAAATTTATTTTACAAATATGCAACGTCTTATCTGATTCTAATAAATAAATACATTTTATAAAAAATGTTTTTTTTATATTCGTATTTATTTCTTCATTTGGTATATAAGCAATAAAAATGCAGTAATCATCTTGAGACAGGATAAAAGTAGCAGTTGAGTTTGACCCTGTCGCAGCCTGGTTTATTTTACTTACTTATTTTGTAAAGGTCCAGTCTGATTTGTTCTATTATTTTGCGACCAATATGTGAAACGTATTGTGCACGATAATGAATGGAATACAGAGACACTTTTGTACATAAAGATATTAGGAATGAATGACTGTGCTGGGAGTTTTGTTTTAGATTATTGGAATTTTATTCCTGAAGTTTCGACCGTTTCCTGGACTCTTCCAAAAGGAAAATGATCCAACGGAATACGATGATCAATAAACAAGTTACTTCTTCCGGTCTTGATCATTAAAAAGTCTGAATCTTTGCAAAACAAGCAGGAATCTTACCAGAAAGAAAAATGGGATAAATTTATGATCTGACACTGAAAATTGAATCCCTCGTTGAAAACCTATGAAAAAAAAAATGAGTAAATGTCTAAATTTCTAGTCCTATGAGTTCCTTGGTGCAGGCTGTGCACTCGATAAACATACATACATTGTCAGCCGGACCAACATCAAAATTAAAGAAACCTATGTTTCTTGTCCATAGCTATTGACTCTTCCACTTGAGGTAACAAGTTTGCTGATAAGAATATCTGTTATCCACTATTTTAAACAATATATACTTCCACTTAAACGATTTCTTTTAGTTTCTTTTAGGCAAGAATCATCTAATATAATCCAATTATTCCAAACTTTGAAAACATGACTCCATATTTCTGCTTTGCTCAAAGATTTCTAATGGGATTTGAAAGTTCATTCTTCTCTCTTCACAGAGGAAACTTATACGTTCGCAGAAAAAGTAGGTTCCAAATTTATCATTCTTATGAGCTTTCTTTGTTGATCCGACGATTTGTTCTGATTATAGCTGTTTTTCTTTCTTTGATTCCTGTATTTTCTGTGGTATTATAAAAGCGTTCCTTTCAAATAACTCGTCAATATCTTCGGTAATTCTGATTATGTTTCCTACCTTTTCTTTTCAAGATAGCAATGTTACAAGATTTCAAAACATCATTTTTTTCACATTCTCATTTTAACAGCAGTACGATTTTGTGTGTGTTCCAACTTCTTCGTTGGACAGGCTCAGAAAAAAAAAGAGATAAGCTCACTTTCCATAACTAGGTATGTTGTCTTGAGAAGGGATAATTACTTCCGTGTAGCTCTGTGAGAGAAGCACGTTTTTTCTTTCGCTCGAAGACATCGTTTACATGCAGAATGGTATCCAGCAGCATCTTTTCGGAAACAGAGACTCCATCAATTCTACTTTCACCTTCGAAACCATTCATCTTGAAGAACATGATTTTTAGACGTTACTTTTCGCTTTTTGTGAAACATGAAGGCTGCTTGTTTTACGTAATACTTCTACAAACCATTTTGAATGGCTGAGCGTGGCTCAGAACAAAACGAAAAATAAATTAAACCAGTGATTCTGAACATGGAACGAGCACCCCAAAAAGGGGGTAATTTGAATAAATTGGGGGCAATTTGTAATTTGAAGAGCCGAAAACGTTCAGTGGCTAAAAACTGAGTCATGTTAAAACCTCATTGATTAATTCTCAATGATATGATATTATCAATTCCTCATTAAATTAGAAAATACTAATTATATTGATCACTAAATTCTCAGCAGATTCCACGGTAACTAATAATTATAATAATAGTTAAAGATTTAAAATGCACTTTTTTCCGTAACAATAATGTGTGACTTTTAAAGTATATTTTCTTTTCCATGAACACACATTTCACCTTTACAACTAAAAGAAAGATAGTTATAAAAAGCACAATGTTATTGGAACTTCAACGTGTTTCACTTCACAGAACCCAACATTAATGTTTTCAAATTTGTTTCACAACTGAATTTGGCTGCAAAAGATATTAGACACGTCGTAAATTTTCAGTTTCATTTTATTATGATAAAAAAAGAAGAAAATTTACTATTATTCATTTTCACATTATTATTATTATTATCATTATTATTATCATTATTATTATCATTATTATTATTATCATTATTATTATCATTATCATGGTGGCATTTTTAGCATCTTCATCCACAATAATAATAGTAATAATAATAATAATAATAATAACAATAATAATAATAATAATAATAATAATAATAATAATAATAATAATAATAATAATAATAATAATAATAATAATGTAAGAAATATACTCACACAGGATGAAAACCTCTTCGCAGGTGAAATTTATGAATTTATTGCTCTCCATTTTGTTTGCTGGTAGTCGTACTTCCTTGGGTGATTCTTCCAGCAATTGTCTAGGTATATTTTCTTTACAGTTGATGCACTCGCTACTTTCTCTGGTAGACTGTTCCACATCAACGCAATTCTATGCCTAAAATATTCTCCCTTCTTCGACATTGAAAAGAATATTTCTTTTGAGTGTCCTCTGTTCTGTTCACTACATTGTTTTTCTTTTGATATGGTGCCATTGTCAGACAAACTGTTTTTCATTTCAAACACCCGATCATATCTCGATGATGATTTCTGTAGGTCAACGAAGACAACTTTAACAATTTGTGTCTATATTCATGACTTGAATTTTCGTTTTAGGCAACATCTTTGTTCCTTTTTTGCTGAACAGCTTCGACTCAATGCTCCATTCATCAACTTTCTGGAGTAAACAAGCGTGTTGTTATTGAAGTCCACACAATAGAGATGTTATCAAATATTCATACATCAGTTTTTTTCACAAAAAATGCTATTTGATACAGTATTAATTTCTATTTATTATTCATTTAATTGTCAGAGTTGTTGTGGTTGGATATTGAGCAAAATATGTTGGGGACAATTGAATAAAAAGGATAAGTAAATAAGACAATATCACATTATATGGAACTAAAATTATTCAAGTCCATCAAAATTAGTTTTCATCATCACTATCTTCAGTCGTGTAGGTTCTCTGCAAAAAAGACAATATCATCTGCAAATCTGAGTTTGCTCAGATATTCGCCGTCTATTTTGATTCCTTAAAAAATGTTACATCTTTTAAGAAACAAACCCCAATATTGAGGTTAGCAACGAAATCCCGGTTTCTGTTGTATGTGTCAGCTCAGTGATCCTTGCTGGTCGTAACAAGGACTTTCTACCTACAGGACTTATGACTACCCCCTTGGTAGGATGCAACTCCACTGATGAGATACTTCCATCCTAATTACATGGATTAGCATGTACTCAATTAGCTTTCAACGTACAAGAACATCCGTCATAAATTTCCATACAGTTTTCGCTCATACCAGAAATACGAACCGAGACCCTTCTGCGTGAAAGGCATTCGTGCTAACGATTACACTATCCGGACAAGCAACATTAAAAGTTGATAGAATCAAAATCGAAGCGGTGTCCAAGGTGTACTTGTATAATGGACAGTGTGATTTCCCTTGGTTCTCTATCCGTAACCATGGACCCTTCCACTTGGAGTTAATTCTCTTTTTTAAAAGATAATCTCATATGACTCAAATAGAGGTAGTCTCTGATGGCGTTAAGTTTTTATTTTGCGGCTACCCATTATAAGGGTAGCACACAACCCTTTCCTATCTCTTTTGTAGCTGTTTTGTGTATCTCCTGCCACCATGACCACCGATCACCATGATATTTTGGGATTTCTGGGAATGCACAATCTTTCTGTGCAAATTATTAGTGATTGCTTTTTTGATTTACGCCATTCTGGCTAAAGCCAGGTATTAGAGTAGTGATGGAAATCTGTGTATCCGTGAAAAGCAGGGGTATGCAGACTATAAGCGTTCTAACGTTTAAAAAGAACAGGTCTGCTAAAGAAAGTTGTATTGTGCTATTTTTGTTCGAGTGGGGAAGACTTACGTCTGGTTAGTCACTCAATAAAAACCGTCACATGACCAACGTCTTTTTATAGCATGCTGTGTTGATGGTGATCAATCAAAAAGTTGGACAAAGGGATTGTTATGTGACTTTCCTCGTCTGAATTTTCAAAAAGAAAAAAAAAAGACGAGCGTGAATACTAGCGGACACAAACTGAGGGGTCAGTTTAGCATAAAGGTACATTGTAAGTTGAACACCCGACAAGAAACGTACTTGGGGGGGGTTCTTACAAAAACGCTTTTTTTGTTAACATAATAAAGTTTGGAATTTCAACCCTCTAGCTCCATGGAGTAGTATGTATACGTGATGCATACATAGGCAACCCTCCAGACAGATAGGTAGACAGACAGCCAGGACAACCTGAAAGCTGAAGAAACCAACATCCTTCGTATCTTAGGGGTGCTGTTTACTACGATGCACAAAAACATAATAATATATGTATATGTAAAAAGCGATGTTAAAGCTTTTTCTTGGCATGGTTTCGGGAAAGTGGTCCCGATTGTAGAAATTAGAAAATTAATGGAAAACGAAATTGGGATGAGACAGTATTATCATCAGATTTGGTTTTTCCTCCAATAATCCTTTTATTTCTCTTCATTCGTTCGTCGTTTATAACATCGAAAACATGATACGCCACTGAAAGAAACCAATGTCGACTGGATTGGTGACAGTATTAGTTGACGGTTGCTAATAAGCATTTTTTTAAAATTCTTTTTTGACTAAAACTGACTCGGTGTTCAGGTCGAAGCTTTTCGAGTAGCACGTTCTCGCAACCCTTTGCTTCAGCTGAATCATTCTATATCCTTTTTAGGCTAATTGATTTATAAATAGCGATCCGCCATTGAAACTCCAGTTCTATCGAAGTTTCCAATAATTAAAAACGAATTTCGATGCGTAAGAATTAGTTGATTCGCGTTGCTAAGAAGCCAGGTTTCTCTGCGCCTGCCTTGGAATAGGAGATACGAAAATGATTTCCAATGTTGTTTTTTTTTTCACCTTGAGGCTTTTCAATCTTACTCTCCAACTCTCCCCCCCTCTCTCTCTCTCTCAATCTCTCTCCTTCTCTCAAAATGTCCCTCTCAATCTTTGCTCATATGTATACGACTGATATAAAAAATCTCTCCACGTCAACCCCCTCTTCCTATCTGTCGAAATTAATCTGTGTCAAAGATTTCTCTTTCTCAAAATATCTTGATCTGCAAATATCTGTCTTTCTGTCGGTCTGTCTTTCTCTATCTCTATCTCCTTCTCAATTTCTCTCGTTCATTTTTCCACGTCTATATATAACGTATATACGCATTTTGTATACATATATTACTGATATGCTCGAAGAAAAGCCTTCTATTTTATTCTAACAGTTGAAAACCTTTCTTTTTTTTTCAATGTTTAAAACAGTCATTATTTGGAATAATTTGATATTTCCTTGTTTTAAGATACAAATGAAAATATTCATTTCATATAAAAAAACCTGTTAGTTACATGATTATTTTTTCTTTTCTTTCTTTTCTCCTCTCTACGTGTCTACCTATTTCACATAACAAATATTCAGTTTTTAACATAATCTCCTCTGTTATCAATGCACTTAAATTGGTTTTAAATATCAATTAGTCAGGTGAACTTTTCATCTTATAATTCTGGAAAAGAACAGTTTTTTTAGTCAATTCTATATCGTCCTAAATTATTCAGAACCATGTGTGACGCAAGCCTCTTTTAATCTGATAAGTCTTATTTCAGGGTTTCTGGAAATAATTTAGTTTTATTTGTATTTGTAATTGTATTCTTTGTTATAGAATATATATATATGTATATATATATATATATGTATATATATATATATATGTATATATATATATATATATATATATATATATATATGTATATATATATATATATATATATGTATGTATGTATATAAACATATATATATATATATACAGAGAGAAAGAGAGAGAGAGAAAGAGAGAGAGTGGGTGATAGAGATAGGGATAGATTGATAGATAGATATAGATATATATTTATGTATATATATTTTTTCTAATATAGCACTATCAACACTTGCGTAAAAGGAAGAAATGTCGTAAAGATGAAAGGTCGCAGGCAATCGATCTACCGGTAAGGAAATGAAAACTATCGAAAAATGATATTAAATCACTTGTATAACCAATATGTATGACTTCTTGTAATGGAATCTCAAAAAGAATTGCGTAAATGGCAAAGTTGTGACAACGATGAAAAATTGCTGGAGTTTAATTCACTGAGTATGTTCCACCATAATAGACAGAAAACCTTTGAGAGATGGCACCAAATAACTTGAGTAATACAAGTCAAGGAAAAAGACCATATATGTGCTAGTACAATCTCGTGGATTCTCTTCAAGTCCCTTCCTTTAGAACACTCTTCTTTCAAGAGCCCCTTTCTTTAAAAGCTTGTCAAGTTGAATACACATCCATTTTAAAACTCTTTCCTTGAAAAAGTCCTTCATTGAAAAAGCTTCTTTCGTTTACAATTCTTGTTTTCGTATGTCAATCAATCGGTAACATAGGAAATAAATTCACTGGAACAGAACTACATCCTGCTCCTAAAGAGTTAAATCGGCAAATTTGGTTTGATATCTTGACCTGCGAGTCAGTGGCAGTTATAGGTACTACAGATGCTAGTGCATCTAAAAACATCGTGTGTAAATTCCACGTGCATTACCATGGGAACAGCCCCAAATACATTGCAAAATTCCATGAAGCACCTAATGAAACAATTTAATGTAAACTTGACATTTCGTAAATTTGATCGCTTACAAGGGTTCCTGCTAAGGTCCGATCGATAACGTGCACTGGTCTGGATTCGCACAAATCACCACAAAATGTTTTAATATCCTAGCAAATATAGAATCACGAACAACAAAACTGGTTAGTCACACAATAGAAAGCGTCATGTGATAGCACTTAGTCCAATATTAGTAGATATGGGATGAAGAAAATTGTATTGTACCATTTTCTTTGAGTGGGGAAGATCTACTTATTTCACAAATTTGCATCAAAAATCTATGCATTTAGTACACCTCAATATTTTCATTTTTAAAACATGTCCTTTTCTCTATTATATTGTGAAAACACAATTCTAACAGGTCTGGTTAGTCACTCAATAGAAACCGCCACTTGACCAAAGTCTTTTGGCTCCATACCGTGTTGGCAGTGAGCAATCAAAAAAATCGTGATCAATGAATGAGTTACTTTCCTTGCTATTTGTTCGGCAGTGATCACTGAAATGTGTAGAATATAAAAAGGTTGTCAGAGACAAACTAAGGGATCAATTTAACATGAACTTACACCACAAATTGAATCCCCATCTGAAAACTTATTCATGAGATATCTTCAAAAACAAGAATAAACGATTCGTCTAGACATGATACGAGTAAATATTCAATTTCCCATATTTCTAGATCTAGATGTGGCCTGTATGTGTTATACATACATACTTACATGACCAGCCAGAACGGTTTAAAAACGAAAAAAAACTATGTTTGCAGTTTAGACTGATGATTTTTAAATAGTTAAAGATTTTAGTAGGATTTTATTCAATTGTTCCTAAAATTATTCTATATATATATCTCTTTCTTTAGTTATCAAATTCTCACTATTAAGTTTTGACTTTATTCTTGTATGTAACAACAATGACAAGTGACAATGACCGGACAAAAACAGTGACATCATGCAGTAATAACAGTGGACACAGAGACATACACAGAGACCAAAGATGAATTCACACCAACATTTTGAACTAAACTCAGATCGACATGTTTCGCTCAAGTTACCAAATCCAATTTACAGGAGATACAAATAAAGGTGTTGAAATGAGAAACGTAGTTTTGGAGTAATATTGTAGGGAGAAATTAGTTCTGTTTTGTTTACCTTTCAAATCTTAATGAAGTTATGGAGTTTAACCTCAGTGCAGCCAAGCTAGTTTCTATTCTTCTGTTCTTTTTATAGATACATACTATTGAGTTTTCACTTTATTTCTGTATGTAACAACAATGACAGGTGACAATGACCTGACAAAAAACAGTGACGTCATGCAGGAATTCGTTTTTTAGTCGAATAGATTTATAGGATTATGTTTCCGTGCCAAAAACATTAAATACTTTGATCATAATGTAAGTCTACATACACTGTACAATGCAAGACTATGAAATCGTATAATTTAATCCAAGTTGTAATAAACGTATAATTAGGATTGATTACGAATTTTCAATAATTAATAAATTTTAGATCAGAAAACAATAAAATTAATTTGTTCAGAAGCTGCATCATGAAAGATCCCTTTCCTTATCCTTCTTCAGGTCTGGTAGGCTGGAAATGATTTTGGACAGATTGCTCATGTAAACTACAAAGTATTCAGAGAGCGCACACCTCTGCCAAAGCTATTATCAGTGGGGTAATTGTGCACGGATTCATCCCAAAATGTAATCAGTATTTCTGTACTTTTTCACCCACCATCCCTCAACTATTGGAGATATCATACGGAAAAATATGAAATTTTGGCAATGCTATCTGCTTTTTTTTTCACATATCTACGACATAGATAATTACACGTGAATCTGTCATACAAATTAATTCATCAAGAACTTTTGGAGATATTGTGTGGACAAATATGGGTGTATACATAAATGCATGAAAAAACAACCCTCAATAAAAAAAAAAGTTTCTCAGGTCTGCACCAACATTTAACGATCTCTTTCTTATTCCCTCCCCCCGTCCATCCACGTCCACCCTTTCACAAAATCTCATTGAAATCCATTGAGAACTTTCGGAGATATCGTGTAAACAGATACAGCGACTGACATATAAGCATCTATACCTACCTGCAACATCCTGTCTTGAAGATATAATAACAAATAAATGAAGAATTATTCCCTGCAGTGAAGGATGAAATCTATGGGGGAACATGATCAAACAGGTTAAAACATGAAAATATAGACTGAAGCAGAATGATTTCGATTTTTGATTCATCCAAGACATTCATAATATTCATGGTATGAAGAAGGCTATGCACTCCAAAACTTATTCAAAGAATATAGTTAGAATAGATTAATATAAATTGAGCAAAACTGATTGATGGACATTTGATAGTTAACGCAGTAAGGAAAGACCAGATGGGAGACTGAGCGATGGGATAAGAAGGTTTACCGATAGGACAAATCAAAGGTTAGCGCGATTGTGGTCGTCACCAAGGAGATTGGAAAGGCTTTTGTCCACCAGGGGATTTTAAATGAATGCTGTTGTTTATGATGATATATATATATATATATATATATATATATATATATATATATATATATAAGAATGAAAATGATCTTTATCTAAGAGATTTACCCAACACAGGCATTGGGATAGTATCAAATTTCCAAATCGAGCAAGTCTGGGGCCACGGGTTCTATAGTAGCCTCTCGAGGCAGGTATTGAACCCCCGTCGCTTTTTTGTGATCTTAACAGACACCTGTTCCTCTTGGACAAGCATTGGATTATATCTCTATCTGGTCACTATCTGGTCAAACCTGAAAAACTTGAAGTATCCTATTTCGAATTTGCTAGAAGTATGAATAAAATCTCGGTCTATTTCATATCTGAAAGGCAGAACTTGTAATAATGGACGACCGCTGTTACTTATCCAGGGAGAAGGAGGCAAAGGGACATATATTTCCAGGAGGAAATTGAGGATTGGGATGAATATTTTAGGGAAATATTTTAATGACCACTTTGTTAATTGTCTTTCTATAGGGAAATATCTAGATGGTGTCACATAAAACACTTGTACAGAATCAGTGTCCTTATGATAAAGTACTAACTTTTTAAAAATATGGGCAAGTATTTGTGTGTTTTTGAATTTGAATTTGAATTCAAATTGGAAATTGAACTACTATAGCCACCAAAGATACAGAGGTGTATCCTTTTCTACGAGTGGTTATGTCTCTTTGTTTATGTTTTTGTTCGTTTGTTTGCCTGTCAGTTTGTTCCAGCTCACCTGGTTCTACTGTTTTATCCACAGACTTTCAAATTGGCATCAGTACACTATTAGAACCTTTCTAAAAGTGGTTATTTTTTTTTTTTTTCAAATTTGGATAAAAAAATTTTTTTGACGGGTTTATCACCAAGATCTACATTCTCTAGAATGTAGATGTGACTAGTTGTTTTTTTCTATAACAGTTGTGATTTTTTTTATTACATTTCGGATGTTTCCAATTGAGATGTCATAAATGAAATTTATTCTGACCATTTTTATTCTTCAAATGGATTTCACTGACGCTTGAGTTGATCAATTATTGTGATGGTGAGTTTGAAATGTGTCTCCTTTCAGCCCCTCCAACCCCCCAAATTCTGCAAACTGCTGTTCTTCGATTCGGCGCCTCGGAAACTGTTGTTGTCTCAAGAGACCTACTTAAAACAATCACGCAATCTCAACAATGCAACTGATTGATGTCGTTGCAATGTCGAACATTTCTTATTCTTTTATTGGTAGAGCAATGAGACAAGGACAATCAAGCCCATGCCATTTATCACAACCTTTGTCGTATATACGCATACCAGCAAGGTGACTCGATTGAGAGGTACAGTTTTGGGGAGATTGTTATCTTTTCCCCGTTTAATTCAAAACATTCCTGCTTCAGATTTCGCAGAATTCTAGACACTTCAGAACGGCATTTTTTTCTTCACAAATTTTGAATTTTTTTTTTATCACACTTTTTTTCGTTCTTCAAAACCTGTCCTGTGAATTAATTTTTCAAAAATCAGATGAACGCAGAAACACTTCTATTGAAAAAAAGATTTTATTAAATTTAACAACAATGGGTTAGTGTTTAGTGTTAGGTTTAGAATTAGTGTTTAGGGTTAGTGCTTAGAGTCAGTGTTAAGGGTAAGGTTTAGGGTGAAAGTCAATTACGGATCAAATGAAAACTAATTAGTACGTTAGTAGTTTCAGTCCTGAAAAAATACTTTCCTTCGACCATATGTTTTCAATGTTACACAGGAAGGTGAGAATTTGCAATTTTTTTGCTCTATTTGAACATGTATACAAATCAGTGTGACCAAGTGGTTGAGTGTTTACTTCTGGTTTGATATGCTGTGGATCTAACCGATGCCAAGTCACACCAAATACTCTGAAATGGTACTCGATGCCTCGTCGCAAAGCACTCGGTACACTGCATCGTACAAAACATCGTTGTCTATGAGAGTATACGTGTAGGAAGATGATACATACATTTAGTATTGACCTCACGCAAAGTTTTTATTCGGCGTTAGATTCAAGTCTTAACTCTCATTCCTACAAAGGATGTAGAGACTAGGTTTCTCAATCTTCTTTTTAACTTTCCTGTCACCCTGTTAAAGTTATTTTGAAGCAATTGTCTGATCAGTTTGTGGAGACGATACATTCGATCGAATGAATTAATTTGACAAAAATAAACAGAAGAATAACTGCATGTGAATGAAGATTTATTCTACTATTAAATTTAGGGGGCACAAACAAAAAGCATAGAGGATTCTATGAACATATGTTAAAGAATAGTATACTGCTTTCAAGATTATGTTTTAGGTCTTTAAATGGTCAATTCATGTGTGTGTGTGGTTATTTTTGAATGAGAGAATTAATTGTTTAGTCAGCTTCAAATTGATTACGATCACGTTTATTGAGGGGAGATGTTGAAAAATCCTGTTCTTTGTGCAATTGTTTTATATTCTAAGATTATGCAGATTCTATACACTTCCTTTTTGTTTTATTTGTTTTTTTCTTCATTATTGTCTTCGCAGTTAATATTTTTGATGTAAATTCACCACTCTGAAAAAGCCAAAAGGCAAAACATTCTACAATGAATTTAAATTTCGATCATTATACATACATATATATATATATATATATATATATATATATATATATATATATATATATATATATATATATATATATATATATGTATAATGATTGAAAATTAAGATATATATATATATATGTATGTATAATGACTAAAAATTAAGATATATATATATATATATATATATATATATATATATATATATATATATATATATATATATATACATATACTTCAGAGCAATTTTTTATCATAGACGTTTTATAGAATATGTTAGACAATGAGCATCTTTTTAATCTGATACTTTTTCTTGTTTTCGTATGAGTGGTCAATCCTTGGTTTTGTTGCGTATTGTCCAGATGATAAAGCGCTTTTGGCAGTGCAACCTGCCATTTTCAACATAAGACTCGTGTTTTTATTTGTCATACAAAGCCCATTCCAAGTGTCAGCAGGGTTTTAGTTAGGCTTCATTCACTCAAATATGACAGCATCAAATAACCACAAGTCAAACATGACTGGACATTCGCTGCTTGCGTGATTCTACTTGAATTCAAATCATCGTCAGCGGGATTGAATCTTGCTTTCTGCATTTATTAATATCTTCATTATTCTGTTGAGATTCAATTACTCTGCCTGAAGTCAACATATTTGTATTCTGAGTGCGTTGGCGATTCTCCATTTTTCTCTTACGCAAGCCACCTGATGCCCAGTGCTTGTTTAATCTATTACAAGGCCTGAGTAATTGTTTGGATGTAGTTTGCAAAAAAGGGCGTAATTAGTATAGACGCAATACGTGATAAAATTGTGAAGCGTAAATTACACAACTTGGAATAAATAGGACTTTTTTTTTCATTTACATGAGTTAGAAATAACAAAATTTTTAAAAGTTATTTTATGATATGAATTTTAACTGTACATTGATTTCAGTGTTAGAATTATATAAAGAATATTCAATTTTTTTCTGTTAATAGCAAACTTAAGTACTGACCTAACCCTAATCCTAAATACTAATTTTTTTATAGTGAATGAATTAGTATTTAGGATTATTTCTTTTCATTTGCTATTAATCCAGATGAAATGACAAATATGATTGACACTGAAATATGAATCATTTTTGTCATTTCATCTGGATTACTGAAATGATAGTTGAATAACCGTAGTCATGAAAGATGGCGATGTGCTCAATTTTTTTATGTGCGTGAGTTTGTTGATGTGTATGTGTGTTCCAGTACTCCTGGCCATACCATTTTATCAACAGATTTGAAAATTACCATAAATACTTTACTCGACCCCTCCGAAAATATCTTTATGTTTTTTTCTTTTAAAAAATAAATGTTTAAAAAATTGGGGGGCCTTATTTTGATTGGTTTTATGATAACATCTGGAATATAGATGTTTTTACATGTTTTACTCTATTTCAAGTGTTTTCCTGTGACGTCATAAACAGTATTAATTCTGACCATATCTATTCTTCGATTGTTCCATTATTGACTGTGATTGCGAGTATCATTTTATTTCTGTTTTGATTTTAGTGTAGCAATTATGACTTCAGATTCAAAAATGTGCATTTGTGTGCACTTTATGTATCCCATAGATACCACACTATCATTAATCACCACGAGAGAATATCAATTCAAGTTATAGAAATGTATGATGAAAAAATTAGAAGTCCATAGGTGCACAGAAATATTTACCGGATACGTTTAATTAATTCCTTTTTTCTAAATTCATCTATATATTTAAGCCGTCAATTCCAATAATTGCCTTATCAATTTTTTTCATCTCAGATGATCTAAATTCATCTAAGTCATCCTTAAAATTATTCATACACGTACCATTTTTTCACATAAATTGGAGGAAGTTTTGAGTTTCTTTCTGGAAGACTTCTGATTCAATAAACAGGTTTTCCTATGATGTTCTCGTTCTGTTGTCAGACTGTTGATCAATCATTTGATTGGCTGGTTTTTGCCTTTAATGTTGACGTCATTGACATTCTCTCTGTTCTTTTATCTGCTCTTTCTCTCCCTCTCTCTAAAATTATTATGCACACTGTTTCTTTTTTTCAATTAATTTCCTTAACTGTCTCTACCCTCTTTCCTCTTTCTCTCTATCTCTCTCTCTCTGCCCCTCTCTCTTGTTTTCTTACTCTTACATAATTTTTGTTTTGTTTACCTTTTTCTCTCTCCCTTGCCCTCCTCTCTCCCTTGCCCTCCTCTCTCCCTTGCCCTCCTCTCTCCCTTGCCCTCCTCTCTCCCTTGCCCTCCTCTCTCCTTATCCTCTCTTTTGATAACCTACGTAAGTAAGCTCTACGTTTTAAAAAAAAATTAATGTTGTTTTGTACACAATAACATCCATGCAAAATACATTGTGATCATACCGTATATAAAAAAACAAGCTAGATTTATTATGACAAGACTTTAAAAATTATATTGTAAGCTAGATGTAAAAGTCAAAGCTTGAGGGATGGTACTGTTCAATCAACACTCCTGGGGAGCCATGTTAAAAAATCTATTTTGTTTTTAAATCCCTGGAACGGTTACACCGTAAATACCTCTCGATCCCCCAAAGGAAAATTCACACATAGTACTTTAATATCTAACTCTGTGTAAAACATAAACCCTTTGAAAATCTTAAATCAATTGCATTAACAGATACTTGGAAATACGTGACTGAAATGACAATTTGAAAAAAAGATCCTTCATCCCTTTAATCATTAAAGTTGTGAACATATATGTTTGTGTATGTCTGAGTGAGTGTATACAATAGAAAAAAATTCACTTTAAAGTCCCCCTTTCCTCTATTCCCCCTCTCCCTCTGTAAACTTTGTTTTTTCTCTCCCGATATCTCTTACTCTTCTTGTTTCCCTTTACAGTCGTCATTTCACCCACACTCCCCCCCTCTCTCTCTCATTCTCTCTCTCTCACCCTCTCTCCCTCCCTCCCTGAGTCCTGTTTCCGTCGCACAGAAATAAATGAGACATTAGAGTTAAAGATCAGCGTTTATGATCTTCCTCTTCAAGAGCAATTGTCTACAGACTTGACTTCAGGACATGAATACGGTATATAATTTGTCACCGATCACCGTGGCTCAGTGGTGGACTGTTTGGCTTCATTTCTGTCGGCTTGGGTTCAGTCCATTATCGAGCCGTACCAACGACTATCAAATGGTACTCAATGCCTCTCCGCTAAGCACTCAGCAAATGGACTAGAATCCTTTCACCGAGATTGGGGGTTACGGCCAAATTATGTTGGTAACACCGGTTCTTACAGGATTATCGAAGCTGATGGTCGGTATGTAGACAGGTGACCAATGGGGAATATCATGTGTCGTAAGGTGAACAAAGTTTTGACAGGCCTGCAATGCTGGGAGTGGATCTTGCCAACAATTGCCCGTATGTACGCAAATCCACAACAACTTCGATGAGGGTATAAGCGGGAAACAATGCTACATACACAGAAATTTGTCAATCAGGGTTTTATTGACTTTCACATAATTAAAACCGAAGACAGCATACCGAAATCTCACTTCATGTGACATCAGCAGCAGCAGTTTCTCTCTCAGAGTCCATCGTTGGACATAGACCTTCCCTGGGATTTGCCAAACATCCCAATCATGGGCATTGCAGAGCCAATATTTCTTGAACTTGTCGAGTTCGCTGACTCATCTTTCTTTTGGCTGGTCAAAGTTTCGTATATGATCTATGTTCCACGTTGTGTGTCCTGATGCCTAAAACTGGTCTAACATTTTTCGCAACATAACCAGCCCATTGCCATTTGAGTATTCAAACGAATTCTATGATTTTCCGACTAATCAAATTCAACATTTGCAGTGATTGAAGCAGTAAAATAATTACTTAATAATTCTTGTTCATCGATTCAGTTTTCTTGTCGTTTCTTTTAATTTATTCACTTTATTTTTTAGATTCTAAGCAATAGTTTTTAATTAGCATGTTCTAATACTCAATTTTTGTGCTGTAGTTTTTGATTTTCTTTATCTACTTCTTAATGTTCTTGCTCGGGAGAAGTATAGTTATATAAATATACATCTGTAAATTCTAACAGATCTTAGAGAAAAGCTTTCAGTATCTCATTGAAGACTGAATAAAAATCTTATTTCACACACTGGTAAATTCTCTAACGTTCAACGAGGTTAAGCAACATCAAGCACAGTCAGTACCTACATTGATGACTGTCAGGGAATCACTGGTATTATAAGCAGCTGGGAATCAGGTAGAGAGTGCCCCGTGGCGATCCTATAATTCCCCAAAAGAGGAGAGCGATCTCTACACTACGTTCAATAATGCACACCAAAGTCCTTCCATAGCTCAATGAGGCATCAAGCTGACCTTGCTGCGAGCGACAAGGAATGCTTTTGGAAAATCTGAGATGTAGAGTTTCATTTTGAATCGAAGTAGAAACCTACATAATATGCCATGAAACATAAGCAGGTATGAATATTGAAGAAAAAATTGTTGCCCAATAGACGTCATGGTTGTTTCAAATGACGAACATAAATTCAAACAGTACATTTTGCCATCTCATGAAATATGCAATAATCTTCAAACCATTCTCTTGGGCTTTCAAGAAAAAATGGTAACTTAAAAAGAATATGGACGAAACATTATATGGTGTTGGTTTTTATCTTCAGAAGTTTGGTAAAAGTTTAAGTCGAGAAAAAAACAAGAGAATTGAGATAGGCAGGGCCAATACTCACTGGTAACGCATAAGGCTAGACACTTCATCATATGGTGGCACCAGTATGAAACATTTTCTGAAACACTGATACACTTAAGTTGATATCCACACATTCCCTCCCACATAGCTATCACAGTACGATCAACATTGAATTACTTGCGTGTCGCCTTTCCTTTCGTAGCTGATCAGTGGTAGAGTGCTTGACTCCGACTCAGTATGTCGTGGGTTCATCCCAAGGCAAAGTCATAACAAATACTTGTAAAATGGCATTTATTATCTCTATTCTCAGCATGAAGAGTACGATTGGAAGAGCTGATCGAAAGACAGATCTTTCCCCCAAAATATCGAATCAAATAAAACGTTTTCGTCATCAGAAAAGAGTTTACAGCTAAACTGCATTGGACACACCGGTTCTCAAACCAAAATTAAGCAACGTTGAGCCTTGATGGGAGTCTGTCTGGGAATACCAGGTGCCGTGAACAGCAGAGTATTCTAGTGGAGATCATCCCTTCAATCCTCCAAAGCAAAATATCAATCTCTAAACAACAGAGTCTTCCTACCAACCTGAAATTTCCAAATGAATGAACCAGAAAGGAATACAAAAAAGTCTGGTTATCCAATCAGTGAAACTGTAACATAATCAACGTCTTTTGGTTGCATGCCCTATTTGGATGATCAACTAAAAATGTGGGAAAAGGGGTCATCAATGGATGATTCACTCCTATCACTTATTACTGATCACTGAAGACTGATTTTTGAAATAAATTGTGAATGCTGTTGGACATGATATATGATGAATAATAATCCACCATAATGTTGCTCAATAATCATAATAGTTGTTTTAATTGGCATTGCTTTGATAAGTCTGATCATAAATTTACACTGTATATTTTGTTATCTAATTGATCAATTCAGCATTAAGTTATGTTGCGTGCGTGTGATATATTGCCAGCCAGCCAGCCAACTAGCCCAAGTTAAAAACTGGAGGAACATATTTTGACAGATTTGGTTGACGGTTTCAAATACCCTGAAAGTTACAATTTACCGAATGATATTGAACAATCGATCTAGATTGAGAGAGCAATTTTATAAAAATGTCCTTAGGAGAGCATGGATATGAAAGTTGTACAAAATAAAATCTCTAAGTTCAGAAATTATTATTTGTTTCTCTTTTTAATAAATTGGAATGTTCACCTGGCAACAATTTTGAAGATAGAAGCGAGACAGTCAAGTTTGGGTCAATACTAGGAATCACCAATCACCGTGACCCAGTGGTAGAGTTCTTACCTCCATTTCACTGGCTCGATTCATTGCTGTCACACTAAAAACTTTAAAAATGGTATACAATGTCTTTCTATAAAGACCTGACAGATCTCCGTAAGAGAGTCAGAATTAACCAACGTTGAGCTTGGCCAAGCGGAACAAGGCTTTAAAAGGCCTGGCAAGCAAAGAATGGGTCGTACAAATGATTATCCGTGTGACCCAACCTCTCAACGATAATTTAGAACGATGATATATACATAACAATTTATATTCCTATTATCCGGTGCAGATTAAAACAGACAACCATTTCAAAAGTATACATCCGCCAATAAACCTCACGTACACACAATCTAGATTTCATTTTTAAACAACAGTTCCCTCTCCTTCATTTGCCATGAGAGAGTTTTAAAATGGGCGAAATGCCAGAATGAAATATTTCATTTACTTCAACAAGACATCCAATATTGTCAGCCATTTCTAATACATACACAGTGTAACTGATTAAATCACATAGCTACAGATTATATGTTTCCTGCAGATTTGAAAAAATAGTTAGAATTCCCTTTTTTTTATCGTGAATTGAAAAAAATAACTTAGTGGGTCATTGAAAATCTGTATCTTACCAGGAATAATTAGAATTCATTTTCTTAAGCAATTCATTGTCGAACATACAGAGTGAATACTATCATATACCATTAACATGAACATGCCTCACAATTCTGTTGTTTGGAAATGATCAGAGCCCTTTTGTTCCCTTCCCCCCGGACCCTAATGCGATGCACTGAATTTCCCCGCTTCCCTGGAACTATGGAAACACATTTTTGATCCTTTGTCTGTTCTGGTTTGAGTAGCTTCAAGTTTGCTGATTTGAGAGATTTACGTTTTGTTGAGGTTTTTTTCCGACAATCTCCTCACTTTGTATCGTTACATGGCAGTAAATGCATGGATCGAGAGAACAAATTAAAAAGAATTACATCTCTGTAACAACAGAAGCGTAAAAATATATTACTCCGACACCTTTTCCCGAGCAAGTTGAAAAGTACAGCAAGCGAATTAAAAAAAGGAAGCTAATGAAAAAAAAACACATGCAAATTAAAGACCACAACGAGCAAATAAGAAACAACAGCAACCAAATTCTAAAACGAAGGAAAGAAAAAGAAAAAATACAGCAATCAAACTAACAACTACGACGAGAAAGCTGGATCGACGGACACAAATAATTGAATAATCATTGACACTGTTTCAATCTAGGTGGATGGTAATTCTTTTTTAGTTAAATTAGTTGAAACTTGCTGCCGAATAGAATTCACGGGTCTTTTTTGTTAGTCCCCATCTAAAACTAACGCCTATAACTAGTGAACAATGTTCGGTGCGCAGTGGCTGCACAGAGGAAAGGAAAAAAGTAGAACGGGGAAATTTAAATTAAAATGCCATACTCCTTTTTCCCAGTGACAGACAGACCGACAAAGTAAGCAACACACATTATGTGTTTTTTTGTTTCCTTCTGAAGAGTGATTGAACGATTTTTGTCTTGCTTCGAATGATGGCGACCCGTCCATTAAGAAAGAACAGACGATAAAGAAATCAAATAAGTTTGAAGGTTTAACAGCAAATTGGGTCCTGCTAATAGGAATATTCCAAGTGTTTCCAACATTGACTCCAAGATTTACGAGATAGAAAAAAAACATTCCTTACCGGAAACAATCGATCAAGGACTTGACTGGACAAAGAATATAAATTGCTGTTACTCATTTCACATTTTTTGTTTTGTTTTCACCTCAATACCTACATACATAGCGACATAGCTATCGCAGAAAAAAAATTGTATGGAAAATAATCAGATGTCGAAATTGCCATTGTACTTTGAGTGTGTGAACTGCAATCATAAATAGAAGTTTCCTCAGTTTTCGAAGTCTAACTGAATGGCTATGTATATATGTCAAGAAATGTCACAGGCCTTCCATGAACTTGAAAAGTCCTCAGAAGATGCTGATTGTTGCTTTTTGTGAAGTGCAATCCACATAATGTCTTATCTTTGAATTGAAATACGTTTTTCGCAACACTTCTTGACACATTGATGAGACAAATCTCTTCTGTTTCTTCTTAATGTCGGAAATACCCCTTGATATTTCCATTTTTATAATTTCATCGCATCTTAAGGAGAAGTCTTTCAGATAAACTTCTAATTGGATGCTTTTCGTTGGGTTCAAATCTTTAGTCGGTCCCATGATCATGATAGTATTTGCGAGGTAGTCAACACGATAAGAGTAAAACCTTAGGTTGGAGACCTGTTACTATAAGTGAGGTTAAATGGACACACGATAGGAAACATAGAATCTCCAAAGGGCATGCTATTCACCTGAGATAAGGTGTCAACCTGGAGTAACATGAGGACAAGTTTACTTGAGGACAACCGAAGATCACATTAATTCTCTAGATACAGAACGCTAAAAAGAATGCAGAGTCCAAAATACATAAGATCACGTATTACTGTTAATATTGTTGTGGTTTAAATTGGGTTTTAGAATGAAATAAGTCAATTTTGAAAAAGGTGCAAAATCATTTCGACAAAAGTCCACGTGTATAGCATAGACATAGGCTAAACGAATAAGATAGAAAATTTCACTATTGAATTCTTATGTCTTAAAAGAACGCCTCGCTTTGGTTCATAGTTTTAAGATTTTCCCTCCCACCCAAAAATACGTTTTTAGGGGAGGGTTCAATTTAAAACATAAGTTTATGCAAAATGTGCCCCTGATTTGTGTTTGGTTGCGTTCGTGTTTTTCTTCGAACATTCAGACTTTTTAGTGTCCAACAAAAGGCATGAGATGTAACTTATTCATTTCCATTTACTTAATCGATCAACACAGCACGGCATGCTGCCAAAAGATGATCGTCTCGTAACTCTATCTAATGAATGACTTCTTCTTCTTCTTCTTCTTCTTCTTCTTCTTATTATTATTATTATTATTATTATTATTATTATTATTGTTGTTGTTGTTGTTGTTGTTGTTGTTGTTGTTGTTCATTCATTCATTCATTCATTCATTTATTCTCACACAAATTGTCTAGTGGCCACAGCTGAAGACTTTGTGACAGCAAGTCTCCTCAGGTCTCCAGCCCTTCTCTCCACACTCTTACAGTCCACAGCAGTGCCCTAGTTCACAGCTCCACACCAGATGCTGGGTGGTTATCGCTAAAGGCTAAAAAAACAATAAATCTCGTCAGGTCTTCAACCCTCTTCTCATATCTCCCACACCTATCAAATCAGCGTTGTGGCACGTACCTCCATCAGTATTTATGTTGTGTGTTGTCTTTTTCCCCTTCTCTCCTCATTTAACAGCTTGGGTTGTAGATCTCATATCTATAGCACTTTGCTCTGTATTCGTGCAGCCCCAAGAAGTGCTGTCGTCTATATACTCTTGATCCTATCTTTTATTCCTAGTTTTTCCAATCTCACTTTCAGTGTCTTTGGTACGGTTCCGAGTGCACCTACTATAACTTGTACTACCCTAACTTTCGTGTTCCACACCTTTTTCAGCTCTCTTGCCAGGTTCTGGTATTTTCCCAGCTTTTCATTTTCTTTCCTATTTACTCTGTGGTATGCATTATTTGTCAGGTTTTCCTCTTCTTTGCCACGATTATTAGGTCCAGTTTTCTCGCTTGGTTATGATGGTCAGTTTAGATATTAAAATTCCGAAGTGATTTGTGATTTAAATTCTCCAGGGCTGACTCTGGTTTGTGCTGTTATCACTTTTCTGCATGGTTAAATCCCATTTGTTGGCTCATTTCCCAGTGTATCACTGTTGCTGCTCTATCGTGTATCTGTTTACATTCCTTCGGGCGAGTTAACTACATTAACTAGTTATGTGGTTCACGGTCTTATCCCTTTTCCCACTTAGGCGGCATTCGTTGTCCGTCTGTGTTCAGTTGATTTGTGCTTTGATTTAGTTTGTCCTGATGCATTTGTTTGATTCTATTTCACTCTTCAGGTTTTCCTTTTCGTAGCCATGTCCATGATCTCTCGTCCGCCACATCCTGCATCTGTCCTTTAAAATCTCCGTATAGTTTCTTCTGTTTCCATTTTTCTTTCCTTGTTGGCTGTACTGCTCCATCTTTTCTACTCTTTTGTTGTTCATTGGGCTTATTTGGGCGCTTTCTATAATGTTTCCACTGTTTGCTTGCACATACATTCTAGACCTGTTCTGGCCCTTTGGACACAGTCTTCTGTGCTGATGAGTCCTCTGCTGTCTTCTTTTCTCTCCACATATAGTCTCTCTGTGTCATCTCTGGGGTCTAAAGCTTTGTGCAGTGTCATAAGCTCTCTTGATCGCTGGTCCATTGACTGGAGTTCTTCCTTTGACCATCCAATGAATGGTCCTGTGTATCTTACAACCAATACAACACATGTGTTCATTCTTTTTATCAGGTTTGTGCTGCTTAGTTTGGTCTCTAATATTTTCCTTATCCTTGTAAGGTATTCTTTTTCTTGTTTTCTCCTTCATTTATTCCCGTTTGCGTCATATTCGAGAACTCCCAGGTATTTGAATCGGTCTTACGTGATCAATGCTCTATTTTTTTTTGCTGTGCAGGAGTTGGATTCCTTCTGCTTCTACAAGTTTTCTTCTGTGCTCTTTGATTAGAGCACATTTTTCTTTTCCAAACTCAATCCAAATGTCATCACTGCATTCTTTCACTTTGTTGAACAACGTTCCGAGCTCAACCCTGTTCTTTGCAAATATAGATTCACACCACTTGCCGTTCGGTCTAGAGAGTTATCTATCCTTGAGTGTCTGTGCTTATCTATTTAGTTGCGTGTGTGAACCTTTGGTCGCTCCCGGTCACATTTTGGTTTCTACAAGCCTAAAAATATACACACCACTAAACGCTATTTAAAAAGGTTTTGCTGTTCTTTTTTCTCAAAAAGTGCTCTCTAAAATCTCTATGGCCATTTTGAACCAACAATGCCCACATCTTGCGTTAGTATTTTTTTTTTTTTAGAATTTCATATAAATTTTTTTTTTTTTTTTCAAATTTTAGATAATTAGTTCTGGTATACGAGCAGGCGATGGTGATTCATTTATACAAGTTACGGGTATTAATATTTTATTTTATTCTTCTGAAATGTTCCAAGTCTCCCTTATATTGACTCAAAGATTTCTGAGATGGGAAAACATGATCCCGGAAGCATTCAATCAATGTCTTGACTGGACAAAAGAAATAAATTGCAACTCATTTCACGGTTTTTATATTCATACATTTATTTTTGGAAGAGGGAATATTTTTCCTTTCATCGGCTCTACTCAGGATTACTAATGGTCGGAACTGTCTCTGTTAATGGAAATGGGTTTGGGGAAACTACGTATACGGTGTGGGTATATCAATTTACTCTTGGGATAACACTCTCTGATCGTTCGCCAAGAGCAATGTAAATCAGGGCACTGTAAGCCCCTGTAAGTATTTTTTCAAGTGTAGCCAATTCAGGGGCTGTTCCAACGACACCTACACTCTCACCTTGCCAACTCTTCAACTCTGAATGTTTCTAACATTTTGTTATTTTCCCATAATTTAAACTCATAAAAGCTGAATTAAATGAAACCTTATCCTAGCTGCAAAATTTTTTGCCACTTGATAATTAAAAAGTGTGAACCATATCTGTCAACTTAGGTGTCTCTGGTTTTCAATCGGGTCTGGCTAGGTATGTATGTTTTCGATTGACTGATTGGCTGTGTACACATGCATGTACGTACATATCAAGGGTTTTTTTTTCTAAATTTGCACCCATTAGGTTTTAGTGGATGAGATTATTTTGTGATGTAAGTTCATGCTAAATTGGTTCCTTAGTTTGTGTCCAGGAGTATTCACATGCATTTCTAAAACTCCATACATTTTTGGTAATTACTGGCCATCGATTAGCGAAACAAACAGCTTATCCGTTCATCATTCCCTTTCCCAATTTCAAATGATCACCCCTAACACAGATATGCCGTCCACGTCTATTGAGTGAGTAAAAGACCGGTATAAATACTTTTGAGTATTTTCATACATATATATATGTATATACATATATATATATATATATATATATATATATATATATATATATATATACATACACAAACATATGTACATACATATGTATATGAATATATATATATATATACATATACACTCATATTTATGCATACATATGCACACACATTAGTATATATCTACATACACATGTATACATATAGATTCTTGTATGCATCCGAATTACAAATTGAACTTTATTAATTGTTTATTCTATTTACGTTGGCTAAACAGCCGCCGGTAATGCAAAGGCCAAATAACTGTTTTCAATCCAAATTCGTTTATTCTTGGTATATTTGTCTCATACAACACAACAGAATTACGGATAAAAACAATGAACAAGAAAACAGAATAGATATTATCAACTGTTAATTCTATTTACATTGTCGAAATCGAGTGATATATCAAACAGGAGATCGTTTCAAATAAGATTCTATATAATATAATGCAATTTGTAATTCAGCCTGTCGGACTAAATATGTCCATTTCTTACATGTACGTACACATTTATACATATGCACATAGAAGCATGTACACACACACACACACACACATATATATGTTTATATACGCATATATGAAGCCACATATATACATACATACATATACACACATATGTACGCACATATTTACACACACATATATACATAAATATATGCATAAACATATATGTGTGTGTGTGCATACACACATATACATGTATACACACACATTTATGCATAGATATGTACATATATATGTGTGTATATATAAACATATATATATACACATATACATGCATATATATATACACATATATATACATTTATACACATATATATACACAATTCATACACGCATATATACATGTATATACATATAAGAATATACATATTCATGTGTATACACACACGTATATGCATATATATATATATATATATATATATATATATATATATATATATATATATATATATATATTCATAAACATGATTTATAAATTGTGTGGCATTAGATAGAAACTTTGGAATAATCTCCCATCATTACACAGTTAATATATCCTTTAATTTAGAAAAAGTAAATAGAATAAACAATCGAAGAAAATGGAGGAAAGAGAGATCAATTCAAATAAGTTTCTATGTAATATAACGCAATAAGTGCATATATGTACACACACACACATGCACACACACACCCAAGTACACAGACACACACACACAAATACACAAGGTCTGTCAAAAAAGGAACAAGAACATAGACTGACTTGTTATATTATGGAATCATTCTACATTAAACCCAGAAAAACTGCTATTGTGCAGACGGGAATAATTTGTTCTTCCCCTAAAACTCTTTGACTAATTTAATCGAGTCTCGAGTGTGTTTTGGTTGGACATTCAAATTTCAGAGATGAAACTCTTTTCATCGCATCACAGATTTTGAATCATGTCACGACATAATCGTCGATCATGACGCCTTTGGTTGTTATTTCAAACCTTGCACGAATCTACATCGTTTTTCCAACCACTTTTTAACGATATTCTTTCAAATCAAGATTTTTATAAAGTACGATTTTTGATTACTTTCTGACGTTTTATCCTCTGGAGGGTACCTTCCTGAAAAAGTTTTTAGGAACTTTCTTGTTTAGTTTAGTAATATATATATATATATATATATATATATATATATATATATATATATATATATATATATATATATATATATATATAAATATATATATATATACATATATATATATATATATATATATATATATATATATATATATATATATATATATATATACGTGTGTGTGCTTGTATGTGTGAGTGTGTGTAATTTGTCTTAACAGACGCGTGAACACATACATATTCAGTATCACATATATTCAAACTACGAAAAATACCAAAAAAAATAGCCTCGACAGACCAGTCTCAACAAATATATAATTGAATCAATAAATATAAAAGCAAATATAAATAAATGTTATGTAGGTTTGCATGCCTGTGTACACATAGGGATATACACAGATACACGTCAAAATTAACTAAATCACCCGTATTACGATTAACTATATACAAACACACACACACACACACACACACATATATATATATATATATATATATATATATATATATATATATATATATATATATATATATACATGTGTGTGTGTGTGTGTGTGTATAATAATCCAATGGTGATATAATCTATTTGAAGAACACAAGGAATATAATATACCACTCGAAAATAGATTTAACGATAACTGATGTAAAGTAGAACTAATATACCAAAAGCTCACATTAAATAAAACAATAATAGAGACCCAGCCCTATTCCCAAATTACT